>JAJJMC010016105.1:810399-913669 GCA_023531435.1 Papaver californicum
TAGGACACCCCTTATCGTAAAATTGGGTCACCTTGGCTCAACTAGGAACCCCTCTATTGATGTGGGAGCCCCTATATCAGGCTTCCTAAATTAACCACGTTTTAAGTGAAGATTTAATATATTTTGTCTATAATCACGTATGAACGTGTATCCTTTCTTCTCCACAGATATCATCTATTTCAAACTGACGAAAAAAAAATTACCCATCGACTTTGCTTCCACGATACACCATCATGAAACCTAAAGTTGATTATTGTTTTTAAAAAATAGTTTTTTAGTCATTGTATTCTAGTTTGTATGCAAAGCAATTCACAGTTCACAATACAAATGAACGGACATCTTTCACCACTCAAACAAGAAATTCAACACACTTTTCCTTCATAAATTTTGGCGTACAAGTTCTTGTTTTGTCGACACAAAGAGTAACAAATGATGGTGCCACATACCCTACTCTCAGTTTTAAAAAATCCCAAACATACTTACAAATTCCACAAAGGCTTGATTACGATTAACACCGACATTAAATTTAAAATTAACGATCTTTTCAAAAGGTTTACAAAGTTTAATAACTTTTTCTTATGTGCACTCCCATGGTAGATTACGAAGGTGAAGAACCTTCGATGGTATTTAAGTGTAACAAAGTTAAGGTTTCCCTGATGATGACGTAATATTCTATGATTAGATTTAGAGTTTGAGGATGAAATTGATGACAATCATTTATCATCCCTATCATCAGAAAAACAAATTTGGGTTAAGATAAGAACACCTCACCAATGGATCTTATAAAATCGATTAACAGGCTAAAATTTCTTTATACTTTTTCAATAATGACCTTAATTACTCGGATTTTATTGTTATAAACAAAAAAAAATTAAAAAAAAAAACTCTCTTAATAAAGCAGAGTTTGTTCTTGAATAGATTTTAATTTTCATCTCTCGTTTTTGACCCAATTTTGAATCGAAATATGAATTCGTACTCAACAACTCTTGTATTGATTATCTAATTATTTTGGAAAGCGATACATTTCAAAAAAATTATCTAATTTGGTATTGTTGATCTGTAACTGTGTCCGATTAGGAGATGAAGAAGATGTTTTTGTTTTTTTTGGTTTATAAGCATCTGTGCGTGGGATCGTCGGATTAAAATGTCAAAATTGCGACACGTATTTTTCTTTTTTGTTAAAGGGTATCTATGGGATTGAAAGGTAATATTTTAATTATTATTAATTTAATTTTACACACTCGTGTTGCACGTGGTTTTTTAACAGAATGGTTACGGACCTTACGGTAGATTTAAAAGAAGAAGATTTTACCTATTATTAATTAATAGGGGAGATAATGTAAATTAGCATATTATTTAGGGGATAACATAAAAAATCTCGAGATTTTCCTATTTACCATCCACATTTTTATTTATTTTCCACTCCCATTAACTCCCAAACCCAATTATCCATTTCGCCACCTAAACGATTTTCCATATATAGGAAATGTCCAAATTCAAATAAAAAAAGAGAAAAATGGTCGTCGATATTGACTAGAGTCAAGAGAAATATTTTACAAAATCATCCAACTTATATCTAAATGATTCAGTTTCTTTCCTTCATCTTCACGAGAATTACAACAATTTAAGGAAGATTCTGGCTTGTTAGTCACATAACAAAAGCATTCAATTGGTTCTAATTACTGGAAAGTTTTCTGCCCACCTCTTACTCACGTCTGTTTCTTTTACCTCGATTTATACTAACAATAGATCTTCGATCTACTCCAACAACAACTTCTTTTCAGTTCACCTCTTCCTTCTCCCAGTGTCAGAAACGCCACCGCCAACAGTCCACTTCAACCGTCTCCACTAAGAACTCCCGTTAACCCCCTGCATTACTGCACCAGCTCTGCACAAGTTCCCCCTCCCCTACCAATACAGATACGTTACACGGCTCAAAAAAACCTGTACCAGAACATTCCATTCCCCATGCGGAATCACAAAACAACCTAGTCTCCTCGTTTTCTATATCTACCTTTTACTCTTCCACAATCTCTTTTATCTTTAAATCCAACCCTTCTCAATTAAAAACTTTTACTTTATCCGCCTTTTCTATAGAAGTTCTATTATCATAGCTTTTGGATGAAATCCAACCTTTGGTATACCATCGTTGCCACAAACCCTAAATCCATCATCAACAAGGAAAACTATTACCACCCCTAAACACAAAGACACTCCAATCTTTCAACTAACCGAGGGGATCCAAAGCTTGTTAAAGACTCCAATCTTTCAACTAACCGAGGGGATCCAAAGCTTGTTAAAGAGTCCACCATTCCCACTGTTTAGCCGTTACAACCCTAGCTGGGTCTTTTACATACCATGGGTTGAAACAAACCTTAATAAAGGAATGGAATCCTCTATAGTTCGAACACTTGGAAACTGTTCTCAACAACCATGCCCACTGTTTAGACAAAGATGCATTCCTCCAACATCATCCTTGGATTATTTCCAACCAACTGGTCATGATAGAAGATTGGAATACATATATCTTAAACCATGTAAATGTTACGGTGAAATAACTTTCGGTTATAAGTTTTAAGCCTCCCTTTCTATCTCATTAAAGAAGAATCTATACAAGCACTTCTCAAGGATACAGGTAGAGTTCTTGCCACTGATATTCAAAGTAGACCAGTGAGAACCAAATTCGTAATGGATCTCAACAAACCTTTCATGTCAGGGGGTTTTGTTAGAAATAACAAGCAAGATGTGAATCCAATTTTCTTATGAATATCTACGTTCCATGTGTGGTTTTCCATTCCATGTTTCTAGAGAACACCTAACTTTGTGAGCCATAAGCATGCTGCCCAAGTTAGTGTTTTGAATAGTTTCCTTACTCAAAGCTCAACAACAGGATAAAGGCCACAAACCCTAAAACTCCTACCATCAATTTCATTAACATTTAGTCAATCAACCATGACACAAAAAACTCCTCATCAAACCTTCGATCCTGCTCAACTGATCAAGCTGGATCATCCATGCCAGGTGAAACATGGTATGTAAAAGACTCGCTCCAACTAGAAAAGTATCGGTTTTGAGTTGACTCGCTCCTGAGATGACTAACCAGAGTCTACATTGGAACTCAGTCGCTCCGGCAAGATCAAAACTTCCCAGCAAAACCACTGCTATATTTTTCAACTTAGAGTCGCAGTCTCAGTCGTTGGATTTTGGTTCTTGTCCATATACGCAAAACATGGAACATAAAATAAAACTTTGTAATAGGAATTTTGGACCCACCACAGAAGAATATAAGAACTTTCAAATCCAAAATACCCCATATGTTTTATGTATCTCAGATGGGACCAACCCACTTTAGTGGACCAATTCACTATGGTGTGCTTGTGTCTCCAACGATGGTTAAAGAACCACATGTGTCAGCAACCAAAGATAAAGGCAAATCCCCATTACCCCAATCACCACCTTCAATCCCACCCACTGTCGATTTCTTCACCCAACAATACAACCAACTACTAATCACCTTCTTGCAACAACCTGAGGCTCGAGTTATCTTATAGTTAGCAATGTTGATGTCAAACCTCAAGCCCGTGTTACCCATAACCATCCAACCAACCAACATGTTCTTTCAACTCCTCCACTGAAAACATATAAAAGAAGAAGTGATTGAACAAGAAAATACATACCTCATCATCTCAGTGTCTTAGTTACTCTAGATTTTGCTTCACCTCCTCATCCACCTGAAGCCAAAATGTTTTCCTCTCTAACAACCCTACATGCTACTACACCAAGAATACATGTAGCTTCATGGGAAATTCCAGCTGAGAGTTCGAGAAATATTAAATCCACATCACCAGTTCCAGGCCCAAGTAATGAGCATATCCAACCAAATGACAAAGAAAAAAATCTACAATTATTTTCAGGGAATTATACTATTGTTCCAAAACCAGCTTGGCATCTATCAATTGATCAAAAGACTAATACTTAAATGTCGTCAAATGTTTTGTGAGGTGCTGCCATGGCCTAACCCTCGACAGCCAAATGAGTTACTTAGCCTGGAACTGTCAAGGTGCACACCAAACCTTGGAAATTTCCAAATGGTGTGAGTTTACTCGCACATATCACCCTCAACTGTTGTTTTATCTAGGGCTCTAGATAGTATTAGTTATATGTCTTCTCTTCAAGCTAAATTAAGATTTCATCAAAGTTGTAATGTACCTTGTATTGGACACAAAGGTTGCCTAAGCTTAATGTGGACGACTAAGCTTAAAGTCACTATCTTGTGTGATAATCAAAGTTTAATTCATACTTATATTGAACCTATACAACCACAACAACCTTGGATGTTCACTGTCATATATGCGCCTCCAAATAGCACATCAAGAAAAGATCTACGGTAAGATTTCAACTCAATCATCCCTCAATCAAAATTACCATGGCTCCTAATGAGAGACTTCAATGAGGTTATTGATCAAAAGGAAAATAAGGGAGGAAGGTTTATTACTTCTTCAAAGGCCCAAATGTTAAAATATATCAATGTTACAGGTTTGATAGATTTAGGTTATCAAGGATATCCATTCACATGGTCCAATAACCTAAAAGGAAATGATTTTATTTTGGAAACATTAGACCGATGCTTAGCTAATCAACAATGGCTACACTTACACCCAACTGCATTAGTTTTTCACTTGCCTAGGATTGGATCAAATCATGCTCTTCTACTCCTAAAGCAAAAAGCAATACACTACCAGGGTACAAGAAAATCCAAAATGGAATATCTCTAGTTCATTCGTCCTCATATGCCTGCAGTGGTAACTCAAGCTTGAAAATACACTTACAATCACAATCCTACGGTAAACTACAACTCAAAAATTCATTATACTGCAGTCGTACTATAGGATTGCCATAAAAAAAAATATTTGGCACCTCCCAGCTTTGATCAATGCAGTTGAAAAGCAAATCCAATTTGCACAAGGAAACTGTGCAAAATACCTGGGCAGGGAACTTCAGCATTGGTTACAAATTGAACAACATGCTCAAAATACTCACATGGTCCTGATCCAATGTTAAGAATGTTACTGGAAGTAGCGGTCCAGGATCCAATGGTTGAAGGAGCGAGGTCTAAACACCACACTTTTTCATACTTCAACAACAATTCATAGAAACTATAACCATATTCACCAACTGAAGGATGAAAAAAACAAATGGGTTTACGACTCCAGTCAAATAATTCAAATGATGATGAACCATTTTTCACAACAATACTGTGCAACTCCAACAACAATATATCCAAATACTTTTCAGCAGGTATAACCAAGACTCACTAAGGTTATGGCAGATGGGTTTCTCACACAAGTGACTCAAGAGGAAAATCCGACAAGCTCTTTTCTCAATTGTCTCAGATAAAGCTCCAGACCCGGATGGATTCACAAGAAAATTCTTCGAATTCTATTGGGATACAACTAAAGTGGTAATCACTGAGCTAGTTACCCATATATTTGCACATACTCGATTACCACCACCCTTAAACTACAACAACATCACTTTACTTCCCAAAATAGACCACCCAGAGAAGCCATCACAATTTAGACCGATTGGATTATGCAATGTGGTGTACAAAATAATTGCCAAGATCCTGGTTAATCGAGTGAGACCTTTGCTACAGTTTATCATCAGTTCATTTCAAAGTGCATTCATACCAAATAGAGCCATACATGATAATATTGTCATTGCAGCTTAAACTTGATATCAATACAAAGCTTATGATTCCTTGGATAGGAGTTTCATTTAAAAGACTCTTGTTTCACTTGGGTTCCCAGATTAATTCACCAAATACATCATGTTATGCATCACTTCAGTTTCCTACTCCATCAACACCAATGGTTCCCTTATGGACACATCATTCCAAAGAGAGAACTGCGTCAAGGTGATCCATTATCCCCTTATATTTTTTCCTTGTGTGCTGGTGTGATATTTCACTTTATACCACAAGAGCACGACTGTCGATGAGACAGTATGCAAGTACGGTTCGTTCTACATGGATTTTAAAATTGTAACTTCTAGTTTTTAATTAACTTATGTGCTAATGACAAATTGATTTTGATGTTATAATTCTAAAACTTTAAGTGGGTCCCACCACAAGTGTCGTCGGCCATTATTTTCTTTGTATCGTTTATATCCGTTGCTAATTATTTAGCTGTAAAGCAACGTTTTGTTTACCAACGTCTATAATCTTTGCAAATTTAAATTAATTAAAAAAATAGAACCGCTAATAATGTTGCTGCAGATTTCTGCACTGCATATATATAGATTCTGCACCTGCAAATACAGTTCTAGACCTCAATCATGCACCTGCATACCATTCTTGATGAAAGAAGACCAAATTTATCATACAGAAGGAATTACAACAATCACATAACATACATATGATTGATCATCACAAGTACATATAATGAATAGTTCTTAATAATAATGAGCAATATACTTGTACAGAATCATACTTTTAGCTAGTTTCAGATTTGGGTATGAGGTTTGACACTTACCGGAAACGGCTGGGTCTGAAGTTATTCAAAATCAGAAATAAAATGCAGTTATCCTCCTTTGAGAGTTGTTCCTGAAACCAATTTTAACTAATCATAACATCAAAAGATACCAGGTAAAAACAATAATGCATATATGATCATATAGTATCTTGGTAATAATGGCATATTATATTATTCTCAACAAACTGAAAACTGGTGCCTTTGCAGAATTGCTATGAATTGCTACTAACCTTGTGCCTTGTAATTATGATACCATTGAGCAAGCTGGGTGTATTTCGAGGTAGTTAATCCTCTATAAAATCAAGTCAAAGACAGAATTCATGTCAGAACCATAATTTGCAGTTGAATATTAAAACCAATAACTAATTAATCAAGCTAAGTGTAGTGCGGCATACCAGATGGTACTATCATATGGTCGTGTTGTTGTTGTTGTTGTTGCTGATGACCTGACCAAGATGGAGGTGGACCTCCAAGTTGCATGGGAGGTGGGAAGGACCTACTTGGTGGTATTGGTGGAGGACGAAAGGGTGGTGAAAGTTTCCCGGGAGGAATACCGCCATTCATGAAGGGTCATGGAGGCATTGGTGCACCCATTGGACCAGTATTTCCTTGAGAAGGTCTATTAAGAAGTGTAGGTGGTCCACTCGCAAACATAATGTGGGGCCTACTCTTTGTTGTACATGGATTGCTTGTAGCTAAGACTCTCTCTGCAAATGAAACAAGTCAGTAAGCTATCATGCCAAATAAGTGCCAGGGTTATATTCCCAACTAACCATTTCGAAAACTACCCCTAATTTTGAAAACTGAGAATTTCTAAAATCTAAACCTGTCACTATGAAGTCTAGATGATACTGATGTCAACAGTGTAGCGTCATTATGGGGACCATGTAAAAGTTACACTTATCAGTTTCCAGAAATCAGTTAACAAGTTTTAAAAGTGGGTTATTTGGGCCTAATCGATTATAGCAGATATTAAAGGTATGAATGAATCAAGTGAAGCTATTCTACACAAACCACTAAGTATATAGGCAAAAATATAAAAATGAAAGGGTTAGAGAGGAAAATACCTGCTGGTGTGCCGTGAAGCTCCCCCTTGGTATTTTTCTTATACGCATAGGAAACCGTTATGTGAAGATTACACAGATATTGACCATTTATTACCTACAGAAACAGAAAAGATTCAATAATGTTTCTCATAATTACATTAGTTGTCAATCACAACACGGATTCAAGTTAGTAGTCAATCATATGGATTTAATTCGGTAGTCAATCACACAGACATTATCGGTTGTTAATCACACAGACTAATGTAGTAAATCACAAAAACTCATCTAAGTCATCGTGATTCATCAAAGCGTGATAGTTAGGCTGGATAACAAGTATCTCCACCAAACAAAATATTGTGACACTCTGACTAGGAGCTAACTCAAAACTTCAAGCTCTCAGCTATTAATTTTTTGGAGAAGTTATAACTAAAATGGAGTGAACACAATTTTATTCATATTTCAACTCATTCAATAAGGACTGACATTCCTATCTATACCTTGACACGGAGAAGAAGAAACAATGACTCTATAACCACTTTCTATACGGGCATCCAGAGATGAAATGACTCAAGGCATCAATACCTGTGTATACCTACGACAAAAAGAAACAAAAGCGTGATCAATATCCGGAAAGAGAGAAAAGTACATGGTAAAAGAGGTGGTTCTGTAAGTGATAATAGTAGTGGTTCTGGCTATGTTGCTGAAGTTGAACATGATTGCAGGGAGATGGTGGTGGTAGTAATGGAGATGGGTCTGGTAATGGTTCAAGTATGACCTGGATATGTTAGCTACTCCTGACAAATGATCAGCTATGGGTGACAAACTACAAATAGAAAATTAAAGAAATAAATATGTCATTCATACTAAGAATTGTACTTTTTTTTTCAAGACTTTTGACAAACAGTAGTTGTGCAGTCTTGTTGCTTACAAGAAGTGTGCTTCGACTGTTTGTTTCGGGTCCCTTCGCAACTTCTCCCTCCCTGCAATTCGATTCCAACATTCATCCGCATTTTCTACTACAACTAGGACTCAAAAATATTCATCAATCTATAACCATTCATCCACAAATTCCAATAGAAACATATAAGTTTAAGTCCTCTCTTATCCCTCATTAGCATATCAATCGAACAATTCAGATCAACATGAAGAAGGTTAATCAATGAATGAAACATTAGCATTGCTACTAACCTTGTGCCTTGTAACTGCGATACCATTGAGCAAGCTGAGCATAGTTCGAGGTAGTTAATATTATACAAAATCAAGTCAGAAACAAAATTCATGTCAGAACCATTATAGTTATTTCGTATTGTTGAACAAAATCATACTGAATTATAAGAATTATATAGACATACCACCTTCCCCCTCTTCATTTATCCGGGTTTGGGACCGGCAATGCCATTGCATTGGTGGAGTTAAAAAGGGGTAGACTATAAAAATAAACAAACAATAAATATATTTTTTCATTAAGCATAGGCCTACAAACACCTTTTTAAGGAGAGCAACTACAAAAAACTATTAAAGGCATATTGGACAGAGGCATAGTCTGTCCAATAGTCCTACATCCAAAAAACACCAAAAATAAGTTTGTAGGATTTTCCAATTGTGTGTATAATATGCCTTTAATCAAAATACCCAAAAAAGCTCTTTGTAGGATTAGTTATGTCTTTCTATAACCTGCTGATAATCATACACCAAATACTTACATGTGCATGATACTAAATTTCACTAGGCAGAGCTTGCAGCCTACTCTCATCCCATATAACCCGAGTAGGGAGTGGTAGCTGTCTTAAGAACTGAATATCTTGTCCTTGAGGGCCATCCTAAATAACCATTGTTTGGTCATACACTTTCTCGACAAAGATCTTCCTTTCATTCGGCTTCACCTGTCTACTATGCATAACCATTCTCTGTAATTTTCTCAAAACATTACACAAAACGATTTCGGACAAAATGCTTACGTTTTGGAAAATATGAAATTTTTAGTGAATTAGTTTTTCTCAAAAGATTAACAATTACTTCACTATAAAATGTTATTCCCTAACAAGAATAAATAAATCAACTATTTAAGCATTAGAGGACATATGAAGGAATTATTATCATTATTAATCAAGAAAATAGGACCATGAGAAAAATTATAAAAAATAATTATAACATACTAGCAAACACAATAGGACTTCCTTTCAAATCTTAGGTGAGGGTTCTAGATACTCATGGCAAAAAGAATGGAAGAACATAGATAAAAAACCATATATTCATTAATTTAAAAGAGTTTACAAAAAATAATGGACTCACAGTGTTGCTGAATAAAGTGATTTAATGACTTTACGACTGCTTCTGTTTGACTTAAAACTCAAACTATCGTTGTGACTATTCACAAAATCGTTGCCTTAGCTTTTATATTCAAGAGATTTGGTAACGGTTATGACAATTTATGGTGGTTTTTTGTTCCTCCTCCTCCTCCTCCTTCTTCTTCACGTCTAGTAGCAGACTTTTTTTGATTTGATTTTTCTTCGATCCTGGCAGAAGCCATCCTTCCCCTTTGCTTCTATTGACCCCCTATTTATATTAAAACACCAAACAATCGATTCCCTCTCAAAAATCTTTTCATTCATTGATTTATTCTCGGCAGAAAGGCAAGCAAATCTCGGGAATAATTTTATTTCCCTCGATCATGATCTGATTCTCGATCTTTGATTGTTTTCTCTAATATTTTTCTTTCTTTCAACATGTTATTTCCTTGTTTGATTCTCGTTAATATCTTCTCAATAATTCAGGCTTGAGATTAACAACCCGAGATTTTTCATCCTTTTTTTCTTTTACGTGAAATATTTTCTCCCTGTTTTGGCAAGAACCAAGATTTTGTTGTGATTTGGAAGTCCCCCATATTTGTAAAACTCCTCTTATTAAGGTAAGATGAAACTCGTGTCTTAAAACCTCAAAAGTCTTCAACTAATCACGTACAAAAACTTCTCACATCCAAGAAGAAAAGTTTCCCGCTAAAACTTTGTTTTTTGAATTTGGCATGGGTGCCTTTATCACTTGAGGTGAGTGCCTTTATAAATTGTGTGGGGTGCCTTTAACACTTTTTAAGCCGATTTTACCGAAAAGGTTTATTCTTCAAAAATACCTACAAACACAATAAGTACACAATTGAGTTCTAACAATATACAAATTGAGAACAAATCAGACACATAAATGTGTCTATCAAATACCCCCAAACTTATTATCTGCTAGTCCTCGAGCAAACCTAATCTACAAAGTAAAAATCCTAACTCTGTATCAGATCGACTTTATCTAATTCAGATCGTTCTAAGAGATTTGCTAAAACTGTAACTAGTTGCCTTTTGGAAGAATAGAAGCTGGTCTAGAAACAATTTAAGTGGAGCCGTCATGCTTTTTGTTTGCTAGATTCAGTAGGTTTGATTTGATTGATTCGACCTTGTTTGTGTGTGTTTAGAACCCCCTTCCTGTTAGGATTTATTTTCTTAAATTTTTTTGTAAATATATTAGGAAGTTTTGTCAGAAAATATCGAATTGGTATTATGAGGACCAATACAATGAGTATCTGACTGAATTTCAAATTTGACATTATCCGTACTATCAATATAGTGTGGATAGTAGTTGGGACCACCATCAACCTTTTGGTGGTTATTGCTCATACCAGGGTGATCCCAATTACAATTCATATACATACCCATCATATGAACATGAAAATGAGCAAAATTTGAGTTCTTTGTCTTGGAGGGATGCCCTAAAGCCTGTGCAATCTAGTACTCATCATGAAACTATTATGCAGTTATATGAGATGACACATAGGTTTGAACTAAGTGTGAGAAGAACAAATAGTAGTCCAACTCTTTCTCTAGAAGAATCACACGAGAAGTTGCGATCTAGTACTTCTTATGATCCATTTGTTTCTCTAGAGGATTCCGTCAAGAAGTTGACTGAGAACACAAATAGGTTCGTATTAAGTTTGAATGAAAGTCTTACAAAAAATAATATTACTTAAAATGATCTTAATTGCCAATATAGTGCTACCCTTGATAATTATTCACCTAGTCAAGAGGACGAGGATAGAATTGGTAACACTACTTATTTAGACGAGGTTCAAACACATTCATATTATTATGATGAGGATAGTATTGATGAAGAACTTGAAATATACAGGCAGAGTAATCAGGAAATTGTCACTCCAATTGTACTTCATGATGGTTCAAATCCAAATAATTTTAATGATTATTCACCTATCCAAAAGGAAGAGGATTTGACTAGAGATACCATTGTTTTATACGATGTAATATTTTCTTGTTTTGAAGTCGATAATAGTTTAGAGGAACGAGTTTTTCCTGAGACTAGTGATTTAGAGTCTAACGATTCGAAGACAATAGTCTCTGACGAAGATGATAGACTCGTACAAAATTTTAATGTGATAGAGGATGATTTGATTCAGGTTGATATATAGTTTCCCCAGTGGATTTTGTTGTCCTAAACACCCAACCTTTTCAGGTCCTAGAGGCTCAAATACCAGTGATCTCAGGTTGTCCCTTTTAAGTTACATATAATGTCGTCATCAATTATGGAAATAGAATAATTAATTTTCTTTTGGTAACATGACTATTGAACTGAATCTATTTATTATGAGTAGACAACCTTCTTGTGAGATCTATGATTAAAAGAAGTGAACATAACTAGTACTTCAGTTCATAAATATTTGCCAAACACTTTATTAGAAGATCCATTAGAGAAATTCCTAGCCTCCTTTGGGTTTAATGTTGACGATGATAGTGTTATTAATAAGGTGAATATTTGTTAGATTATACACCTTTGATGGACACTTATAATATATGAAAAGATAAGTTTGAACTTCTACCATTTTATAAGTCTACTTTATTTCCTTTTATAGAGGAAGCTGAGTGTAGTTCTGACCTTAAGGACCCTAGAATCCAACCAATAATTTTTAGTTCATCTGAGAGTAATGTCCACCCTAAGTTTGGGGGTACCGATGATTCTTGTGATTGTCAAGTTTCCCTGCTTAAAGTCCCTCACTTGGGGCTTGACATTTTCACCTCCACCATTTTTTAAGATCATCTTCAAACTAGATTCCCTGAGCCTGTTGATGTCCAAAAAGAAGTTCAGTTGTTATAAACCTATCCTCTGGTCGATGTGGTTCACCTAGGCAATAATACCAAGATTGACTTTGTTTTCCCACCAAAAAAATTTCTACCAATTGAGGGAACGTTTCAATTTCAAATGTGTCACTTATTAAGTTTTGAGACTGAGCCTAATTACTATAGGAGATTAGAATCGACACATTTGCTTAGGAATGACCACCATTCTCATAGTAGTCAACTGTGTGAGTCCAATCTGATTAACTTTGAGGATCCACAATTATTCAGGTTACTATTATGTGTTTCTAAGTTCTTGGTTGAGTTACTCCAGACTTTACAACCTGATCCTGTTGATCCTGCCTATGAGGAAATCCAGCACATAAAAATATTTTATCTAGACCCTTTTATAGAGCCTGAAACTGAACCATAGGCAGATGTAGTTGTCTTAAACATAAAACTTGATAAGGGTGTGCTCAGTTTTTTCATTTTCTTAGCCTGTTGCAGTTTCCTTTTATTTGTGATAGCATTATTTGATTCAGATGACCCACAGTTGTTCCGGCTGTTGCTATATGATTTTATAAGGTGACTAGTCCTTTCTTAGTTTGGCTGAAAACTTTAAACTTAGCACTTACTGGGAGGTAAGCCATGCTCATGCGACACGGTAATATCTTTCCTTAACTCCTTTCCTTCGATTGGCAACAATTTCTCCTTGTTCATGTTTTTAATAATTTATCTTTAGAACATTGAGGAAAATGTTAGATTTAAGTTTGGGGGTAAGGGAGAAACTTTTAAGGTGAAATATGAAACTTCAAAATTTAGAAACTTATGAACAATTCAGGATGACACTAACCATTCTACGTAGATGGAAACTTAACTCTCTTTCTATAGGAATTGGTGTGCCTAATTATATGGTTTATTCATAAAAGGACAGAGCTCAGGTGTTAGAAATAACATGATAGTCGTCACCATATCTCGGAGTCTATCTCGACCATATCACCTGTTGTTTTTATTTTTGCAATTTTTTGTGTTTCTCTAAGTGATTTGATAGGGCAGCAATATCATATTGTTACCGCCGCCAGGATAGAGTAGAGTGTTTGAGATTATTTAGACTATTATTCAGAAAATAAATAAATCGAGTATTGATACTTTGATAGCAATATGTGTGTTCTCCCTGTCTCTGTCACCTAAGCAAGTGTGGAACGCAAAATCCATGAGAACTATCATGTAAGATGCTGATAAGGAGCATGTGCTTGGACTCATTTGATCCAATAATGTTGTCAGTACATTTAAAAATAATAAATAATTTTTTTCAATAAATCATCCGTTGGGACCGTTATTTATACCAACTCAGTCGATATTAATATAAGGATTAAGACCAGTGGGAGCGTATTTCAATCCATTAGGATTCATCCTGGCACTGACCTTCAGACAGATATGGGAAACACCGTTCACCTTAGTCAACATGAGCAAACTTCATTATATCCATATCCATTTTCTAAACCTTTTCATGTGATTGTACTTTGATGGATTCTGAGTATCATGGTTGAACGACTATCTAAGTAGAGCTTTGATTTCTTATATATGAATTTTAGTATGATGAGTGCAAACTCATGTACAACGCTTGGAATCATAAAGGGTAATGATTCACATAGCCAAAGAATTTAGTATGCCAACTAAATAACTTGTTTAGTGTCTATCCTCAATCGTTCACATGTAGCTAAAATTTGGAGCATAGGTTTTGTGGCTATACCTCTGGTAAACCCTCACGAGACTATAACTCGTCCACGAGGGACACCTAGGGGTTCAAAGGTTTATTGCACACGCTAAGTGCAATAGCGATTCCTGCGAAAGTGAGTCAGGTTTTTTATTTTATTTTTAGATTAAATTTGCTCGAGGACTAGCAAATAATAAGTTTGGGGGTATTTGATAGACACATTTTTATGTCTAAATAGTTCTCAATTATCAATTTTGTTAGTGCTCAATTTTGTACTTATTGTATTATTTTATGTGTTTGTAGGGTTTTTTGGGAAATAAATATTTGTGGAAAAATTGGCTCAAAAAGTGATAAAAGCACTCGGGAAAATTACTAAAGGCACCCAGGAAAGATGTTAAAGGCACCCTATTTTTGGATTGGGGCACCCTTTTTCTTTAATTCAAAAGTGAGAAAGAGGCGGGAAATTCTCTTCTTACGCGAGAGAAATATTTGTTGAGTTTTGGAACCTATTTTCATGGGATTCAAAGGTTGTTTCGTGTAAATAATGACACAACAAATAAAAACAACTCAAACACGTCATTTGGTAGTGTTTAATGCCGAGAAAACAGGCTGGAAAACTCGTTCTGTTGTCGGAAAAGAATTTATACTCTGATTAGGATTAACGAGATTTGAAGTCTTTTTTGGTTGGATATTTTAGTTCTTATCAAATTAGGAGGAGTTATTCGAGTTAACAAAGCCTATATAAAGCAAAGAGAAGGAAGAAAAACGGAGCTGGGTGGCTCGGGAAAATTTCAGGAAAAAAAACTTTGTTCGTGAAAAGAAAAGGAAGAAGAATAGACCACATAGGAAGACAGTCGCAGAAACAGTTGTTACTTCCATTCTTCAACTGCACTCGAGATTAGTCGTTGATGACTGTTCTCGTTACTAATCTCTTTTAGCAACTACACCTAATTCAAAGTTGTTGCAGTATTCTGTTGCAACAGATATAAGCGTATCAGATTGCATGTTTCAATTATTTTTAGCTTCTTTTCTTCTTCTCAAGCCCTTTTGAGCTATGTACCAATATTTTGAGAGTGTTTTGAGCATGATGAGCTAAACCCCATCACTGGGACAATGGAGGAAGCCATATTTCATGAATGGATGGAAACTATTCTTGATTCTTTACAACTTTTGCATTGATTTTTAATTGATTTATGATTTTTCTTAATTAGTTGTGATTTTGTTTGATGGTGTATGCTGGGACTTAAGAGCTTTTGATGCGCCACGCTTATGATTTACAATTAATGTTTTAAAAATCTACTTTTAGCAAAGAAACATAGTTAATAAAAGAGTTATAATTGTTAAAGAATCATTGTAGAAATCAATCAGAAATTATTTAGGTGGAATCCTTAGTTTCAGTTCTTCCCAGTATTGTTAAAGTCTTTTACTTATTTTATAGTTTAATTCAGAATTCGGTCTAAGACGAATCTTTACAAATCTCATCGAACGAACACATTTTTACCGTTTTTCTGAAACAATCAAGTTTTTAGCGTCGATTATCATGTTATTTCTAATACCTGAGCTCTGTCCTTTTATGAATAATATATGGGCCACCAATTCCTATAGATAATAATTTTGTTTCCATCTACCTAGAATGGTTACTGTCATCCTGAATTTATCACAAGTTTCTAAAATTTTGGAGTTTTTGGAACAACTAAAATTAAAAAAAAATTCTCCCTTACCCCCAAACTTAAATTGAACATAGTCCTCGATGTTCTAAAGATAACTGAATGAAAACATGAACAAAGAGAAAATAATGAACAAAGTAAAAGAGATAAGGAAAGATATTACCAACACCGTGTACCAAAAACATATGGGTTGCCTCCCATAAAGCGCTAAGTTTAAAGTCATCATCCAGACCAAGAAAAGATTAGTCACAACTTACGAATCATATAACAATAATCGAAATAATTGTAGATCCTTAAAGTCAATCGGATTTCACTCACAAAGTTGACCACAATGAAGTATATGAGAGTGGTGGTCATTCTTAACAGAATGTGTCGAATCAAATTTTCTAAAATAATCAGATTTTGTTCCAAAATTTAAAAATTGACACATTTGAAATTTATACGTTCCCACATTTGGTAGAAAAATATTTGTTGGGAAAACAAAATCAATTATGGTATTACCGCTTGAGTAAACCACATCAACCATATCATGGGTTTCTAACACATGAAGTTCATTTTGGACATTATTATCCGGTTCTGGAAACAGTTCATGAAGATGATCTCTTAATATGGTAGAGGCATATACGCTAATTCCTAAGTGAGGGACCTTTATTAGAGTCAAAGGGTTACCATGGGGAGAATGATATTCACCCCCAAACTTAGAGTAGTCTGCATCCTTGGATAAACTAGTCACAATTTCCTTAATTTCAGATTTAGAAAAATGGTCAATTAACTCTTCTAGGTTGTAATCAGGTGGGGTACCTTTACTCACATTTAAATTCTCTATCAGTCTATCATCTTCGTTTGAGACTATTGTTCCCAAATCGTTGGACTCTAAAACACTAGTTCCGGGATAAACTCGTCCCTTTAAATCATCATCGTCTTCATAATAACAAAGAAATATTTCACCGTATATAACAATGGTATTTCCATTAAATATTTTTCCTCTTAAATAGGTAAATAATAACCAATATTATTATGATTTGAACTAGAAACAACACTATCAGCATGAGGCTCAAATAGTGTAACAATTTCCTGATCATTATGACTACGAATTTCAAATTCTTCGTCAACACTATCCTCATTATCATAATAATATGAAGATGATTGAACCTTATCTAAACAAGTAGTGTCTTCAATTCTAACCTCGTCTTCTTGAATAGGTAAATAATTATCATTATTATCAAGGGTAAAATTGGAAACATTATATTGGCAATTAAGTTCACTTAAAGCAATATTATAAGCTGACCGTTCTTCTTCCATTTCTCTAAAGGTATCATGAATTTGTTCCCACATTATGTCACTCCTGCGTGAATTTTCAGTCAACTGCTTGAGTGAATCTTCTAAAGAAAGACTAGCATCATAAGAAGTGTTGGGTATCAACTATTTAATTAAATCCTCTAAAGACATTAAACAAACATCTTGCTCAGTATAATATTGTACGTTTACCCGTTCGTACGACTGGTGAGTATGCAAATAGTAATTGGGATCACTATGGTATGAGCCATAACCTCCAGAGAGTTGGTAGTGGTCCCAAGTACTATCCACACTATGGTCATAGCACGGGTGATGTCCATTCTGAAATTCGGGTCGATAATCATTGTATTGATCCTCATAATACTAATGCGATATTTTTTTTGGTGCACGTGCAAATGCAAGGTCAACTACAATTGGGTAGGCTCAGGTTATCTTAGCAAAATATACCTACAGTCAAAGACTGTTCAAAGGTACAAGGCTAAGGCTTGTGGAATTTCGACTGATAACGCCCAGAGGATTCACTGTACTATGCCACGTGTTTTCTTATAATTCGGTAGCGGACGATGCAAATGATGTGTGTGCACGTGTTTTTTTTAATAAAATAAAAATAAAAATTATCTACAAATAAAATTTTCCTAATATAATTATGTACAACTAAACTAAAATAAAAACTTGGATATTTACCTCTTTTGGAAGTCAATTTCTATCCCACAATAAATGTAAAATATCTCCCGCACATCAAAAATAAGAAAAATATTTAAGTAAAATCTAATAAAGAAAATAAAATTAAAAATAAAATAAATCCTAAACTAATTAACACACAATTAAAGAAAAATTAAGACTCACAATTTCTCAATCCCCGGCAGCGGCGCCAAAAACTCGATATGATGTTTTACTTTATACCGCAAGAGCACGGCTGTCGATGAGACAGTATGCAAGTACGGTTCGTTCCACAGGGATTTCAGAATTGTAATTTCTAGCTTTTAATTAACTTATGTGCTAATGACAAATTGATTTTGATGATTTAGTTCTAAAACTCTAAAAAGGCTTAAAATACCAAAAATAATTTACAAATAAAAGAAAACCCTAGGATGTTGAGATTCCATCACTACTATGCATACTATATGTTTACAACCGTTCTCTATAATTTTCTCAAAATATTAAACAAAACGATTTCGGACAAAATATTTATGTTTTGGAAAATATGGAATTTTTAGTCCATCAGTTTTTCTCAAAAGATTAACAATTACTTCACTATAAAATGTCATTCTCTAACAAGAATAAATAAATCAATTATTTAAGCATTAAAGGACAAGAAAATAGGACCAAGAGAAAAATTATAGAAAATAATTATACATACTAGCAAATTAGAACTTCCTTTATGATCCAAGGTGAGGGTTCTAGCTACTCATGGTAAAAAGAATGAAAGAAAGTAGAGAAGAAACCATTTATTCATTAATTTAAAAGAGTTTACAAAAAAGAACGGACTCACAGTATTGCTGAAAGAATAAAATGATTTAATGACTTTATAACTGCTTTTGTTTGACTTAAAACTCAAACTGTTGTTGTAACTATTCACAAAGCCGTTGTCTTAGCTTTTATGTTCAAGAGTTTTGGCAACGATTATTAACGACGGTTTATGGTAGCCTTTTGTTCTTCCTCCTCCTTCTTTTTTCACGTGTGTAGTAGTAGAATTTTTTAGCTTTGATTTTTCTTCGATCCTGGCAGAAGCCAGCCTCCACTTTGCCTTTATTTGACACCCTATTTATATTAAAACACCAAACAATCGATTCCCCTCTCAAAAATCTTTTCATTTAATGATTTATTCTCGGCAGAAAGACAAGCAAATACCGGGAATGATTTTATTTCCCTCGAACATGATCTGATTCTCGATCTTTGGTTGTTTTCTCTAATATTTTTCTTTCTTTTAACACGTTGTTTCCTTGTTTGATTCTCGATAATATTTTCTCAATAATTCAGGCTCGAGATTAACAACCTGAGATTTTTCATCCTTTTTTTTTACGTGAAATATTTTCTCCCTGTTTTGGAAAGAACCGAGATTTTGTTGTGATTTGGAAGTCCCCCATATTTGTAAAACTCCTCTTATTAAGGTAAGATAAAATTCATGTCTTAAAACCTCCCAAGTCTTTACCTAATCACGTACATAAAATCCTCTCATCCAAGAAGAAAAGTTTTCCGCCAAAGTTTTGTTTTTGAATTTGGGCATGTGTGCCTTTATCACTTGAGGCGGGTGCCTTTATCATTTTTTGATGTGTGCCTTTATAAATTGTGTGGGTGCCTTTAACACTTTTTAAACCGATTTTTCTGTAAAATTTTATTCTTCAAAAATACCTACAAACACAATATAAGTACACAATTGAGTTCTAACAATATACAAATTGAGAACAAATCTGACACATAAAATGTGTCTATCATGTGCAAAGATACTTTCTACTAATCTTGTGACTTGTGAAGCTGAGGGCAAACTAGTTGGACTAAAAATTATAAGAAATGCCTCTCCCATCCTCCACTTAATGTATGCAGATGATTTGATGCTTACATGTTCATCCAACCAAGAAACTTGCAATACAGTAAACCAAGTTCTTCAGTCCTACTCAACCTTTGTCGGCGAAACCAACAGTCATACAAAATCCAACATCATTCACCATCCACACCTACCACCTTCAACCATCACTTGGCTAGAAAATGCCTTCAACATACCTACCACTTTTACTCCACCTATTTATCTAGGTGTCACTTTCAAGCAAGGCATGAATAGATTTATAATGTTTCATCAACTCCTTAATAGATTGGATAAGAAGGCTAAGGGATGGATGGATAAGTTTCTCACTTAGGATGGAAGATTGCAACTCATAACATAGTTCTCACACCAACAACTAAATACAAACTCAGATGTTGCCTGCTCATGTGCACAAGAAAGTTGAGCAAATAACAAGGAATTTCTTTTAGGGTCATGATAAAAACTCTAAGAAGTTACATCCAATTGGCTGGGACAAGCTAATAAAAACTCGTCGCCATGGAGGATTACATAGGCATTCGATCCAGCAAACACTACAACACAGCATAGTTAGTCAAAAGGATATGGAAGCTCCACGAACAACCATATTCAATTTGGAGTCAACTTTGCACCAACAAATACCTTAATTAAAGACGCTTCAATATTCCCAGAGATTCCAACACCATCTCCTTTGGCCAGCTTCATGTGGAAAATCTTCATCGAATATCACCATTGCTTCATACCAAATGTGCACCCCAGATTGGTGATGGCACCAACATATTCATTGCAGCAAATTGGATTCCATTCCACTCACCATTTCAACCAATCCAATTACCTTCCAATACCCAGGTAACACATCTCATTAAACCAACCACCAACACTTGGAAACACAATCTCATCCATCAGTTATTCCCAATACCCTTGGCAAATACAATTCTCATCATACATTTACCCACATTTCTATCAGAAGACAAACAGATCTTGCCTTTTATAAAAATAGGTAACTATTCGGGAGCACAGGATATCGACAAATCATCCAGACTGATACATCTCTTCCACAACAAACCACTCAACAAATCAACCACAATCTCAAGTTGTACAAAAAAATCTGGCATGCTAGATGCCCACCAAAAATTAGACTTTTCTTAAGGAAAGTCATGCACAATGGTCGACCACGCTAGATATTCTCAATCACAGAAACATAACCCCATCCAATATTTGTACTGCGTTCCTGAGTTCAGCAGAGACTACGAATCATATTTTATTCTCATGCATCATTGCATCTAGTAGTTGGGCTATTCTGATCACACATCTAGCCAGAAGCCCAAGCATCATCAATGGAAACGGCACCAACCCCAATAAAAGAGGTTTTTATACCCCTTCCAATATCCATGACGTGTTTGACATGTAATTATCCAAATATCAACTTAGCAAGTGCATATTCCTACTCTGGAAATTTTGGATAACAATGAACTCACATATCTATAAGAAAATAACAACTTCCCCACGATAAGTCTTTCAGACAGCTGTTCTGTTATTAGTAGAGTATCAACGGGCACAAAACCACCTTCCACCATTTCTGCCAGACCATCAACCAATTGTAGCCTACCAAAAAAGCACAACAGCTCAACAACGCATAACTAAATGGGTTGGATGGCAATCCCTAAAAGAGAATTGGATCAAAGTTAATTCAAATTGTGCATCTAAAGATCACCCGGGGCCGGCTGGAGCAGGTTTTTTATGTAGGAATTCAAGTGGAAGTATAATCACAACAATGACTTCATTAATTGGGGTGACGACCACCATAATTGCGGAAACTTGGGCTCTTATGTTAGTAAAAAGAACGACAGTGCGATTCCAATGGAGGAAGGTTTGCTTCGAAGCAGACTCGCTGATACTTGTGGCCATCATTTATCACAAATGCGGTACCCCATGGTAATTATCACACATGGTGAGGAATATACAACAGAACCTTGCACTAATCCCCGCCACTATGGTGACACACATTTATCGAGAAGCAAATCAAGTTGCCGATGGACTAGCCAACTTTGCGGCTGAGAATCAACAACAATAAAGAATGGAATGTAATGTCTGGGATTCGGTGTGTCCGGTCTTTTGAGTCAATACTATAATTGCTGACCAACAAGGTCAGACTTTTCTTATGGATGTAAACTTTAATATTATTTAAATAAAGTTTACCACCTTTCGGAAAAAAAAATCCATATATATATCATGATACTAATTTCTATTTACTCCCAAGGCCAAACAAAACAACTAAAAACACAAAAACCTTAAGTTATTCATCTCCACTAACTTTACAACTTGTTATCGTCTTTAATCGCATCTTCTTCTTTTATTTTCTTCTAAATCTTGATATTTTGTCATCTAATTCTTGAGTACTTTAATCAGTTAGGGTAATCCTATGAGATGGGAAAATTAAGAATTTTCCACCGCTATAGTTATGTCTAGGTACTGCCGTTGAGCGACAATGTTGGAGTCGTGTGGCAGTTTCATTGCCGCTCAACGACTATATCATATAACAGACATTATTGAATATGTTATATACACCTTCTTCTACAATCAAATCCACTCACGTCTTCTATACACCGATATCTGAAACAAATCTCTTCTATTTTCTCCTTTATTTTCACAACCTTATCTTGAAATATGGTTTTACCATCTCAACCTCAATCATTCCGACCAAGACGTCGGCCCATTAAGTATATTATAGAAGAAGATGCTTCTATTTGTAGTAATTTTATATTACATTACAAACACGATAACCTGTCCATAGTAATTTTTGGGACAACATTCATGAAATTATTTGCGCAGATACCGGAAACCTCGATAACCGTGATTGTTGTAGTTTGAGTAGTCATTATATTCAAATCAGCAGATAAGTGATCTTTTATGTTGCTTTAATCCGTGAAGGTTATAGATGCAGAAAGAGTGGTAAAACGAAGGCTGATACGGTAAACACAACTCAAAATTTTAAATTCAAATATTAATTTCTTTTTTTTAATTATTTTTTTATCTTTAAATTAATTTTTTTGCAGCTAGGATAAACTGGAGATGTCAAATAAAAAAAGGCAGAAAATTTCAAAAATGGAATTTGTTTCCACATTCTGAAAGTCGTTGAAACAATTTAACCCTGATCTTTTGGATGCTCCAACTTCACCGCCTACATCACCATGAACTCGAAGATATAGAAGTTTTAGTTGCATGTAATTGACTTCTAAAACTCAATAGTTTTCATTAATTAAAAATAAAAGTTGTATTTGTTCTACATAATATTAGGTAATCAACAACATATGTTACATTTGTTCGACTATTATTGCTCATGGTTCAAATTCAAATGATCCTCATAATTTGTTGAGCCTAAAAAAACCAATGCATGATATCTACATTGATACGAAAAAAAAGTATTGATATAAAAGAAAGAGTATAGAATGCCCGCACTTAAAGGAACAAAAAAGGTCTTCGTAAAAAAAAAACTAAAAAGGATATACAAACTGAAGGTACATTATGATCCATAAATATGGTGACCTTTAACACCACATTTCGATTACCTAATCGACTTTCTAGTCAACTTCCATGCACTTTTACAATATTAACTTTCACGTACGGCTGAATATAATCCATTATTTGCTTCCTTTTACATGAAATCCTTGGCAGGTGCTAGTTTTCCTCTACAAATCAATATAATAATACTTGCATATTAAAAAACAAAAAAACAAGTTATTTCAGTACAGCGTATCTGCAGTAAGAAAAATTCTAAAAAATGTCAAAATTAGTTAATTTTGTACAGTATAGCATATCTGCACTATAAAACACACAACTAAAAAATGTCAAAATAACTAGTTTTTTTTTCCGGTATAGCATGTCCGAAATGGGGGAAAGTTCTAATGTCAAAGATAACGTATGCCATATTTACACTATGAAAAAATCTAAAAGAAATACGTTATTTTAGAATCTCATAGAATATGCTCAAAAACCACTCACCTTGATGAATGAAATTCATAAATATCGTCAGTGGACTGATTAAAATTCTAAATACGACCGATTTGAATGTGCTTTTGAAGCAAGGCTTCATACAAGGAAGTGAGCATTCACAAAATGAACTGGTTCAATGAATAGAAAAAAAGTATTTGGAATAGGGACATAAGTAGAGATATTGTAACAAAAAAAATGAATTTCTTTTTTTTAGAAGAAACTACTAATAACGAGGGGACGTTGCACCCTCGACCCCTGTAAAGGGTAAAAGATAGTCATTACAGAAACAAATAACAAATAAAAAAATATATTAATCCGTAGCTTCACATTATACACAAAAGATAGCAACTTTAGTCGCGTTGCCGAACTCATATTAAAAGTTTAGCATAACTGCACTTTTGGTCCGTGAACAGATATTGTATACTTAAAACAACAAACCAGTTTAAGATATACACATTAGGAGGATACTGCGGTGCATAAAACTAGACGAATTTGCAAAAAAAATGAATCACCCAACATTTTAACCCCCACCAACATAACAATTTAGTCGTATTGAGGAGTCATACTAAACAATATATCTTATCTGCATTGTTGAATCATACACAAAAATGTTATACCTAAACAATAAGATAGTTTAAATTCTACTATTACTATAATGTATAAAAATGGATGAATTTGTAAAATAATGAATCACCCAACGGAAACATAACAATTTAGTCATATTATTAAGATCATATTAAACAATATATGATAATATCCTCAAACAAATAAGAATAAAATACAAATCGAAATAAAAAAAATAACAATGAACCTGCAAAAATTAATAAGAAAAATAAATCAAATACTGATTTTTCTCATAAGAAACAAAACTATTTATACATAAAATCTTATATATACATAACCTACATTTTATCTTTAGCACAACTTATGTACATTGTTCGATCGTACTAAAACTCAAAACCAAAATAACTTGGATGAGGTCCAGAAATTCAAACTAGCTAGTTTTGGATAAAAATTTAATGAGTAACACAGATTTATTAGGTTTATCGATTATAAATCTAAGGTTACATTTTGGATCGGAATATTAAGCTTGATATATTAATCGATATTCAATTATGAACTTTAGAAACTTTTTCACAATTTTCTCGAAATTTTTAGATCGAATCATTGAGAATAAAAAGAGGATTATAAATCTGAATTTAATTGAGAATCGAATCAATGATCCGAAATGAATTTAAAATTGCTAAAACATTAAATTAAGATTATAAATCAAATTAAAAGAATAATAAGATCTGAAAATTTATCTTGTTTGTTGATTTTGTTGATGAAACATTCAATAATACTACATGTCCATGCTTTTTTCAGTAACAGATTTATTTTTAGATGAGTATTTTTTCAAATCTTCATAGACAAGAATTACAGAAAAGAAAAAGTGAAAATAATGTTTTAGAAAATGAATCTACTATATACATATAATATTTAGGGTAGTTTTGACGTTTTAAAAGAATATATTATGAATCTCCCACATGCAATGAACCCTGGATAAAGTGTCTGGGTCTAAAATTTTAAAAGGACCTCCTATTAAAACTTCTCTAGTGTATGGACCTGCCCCTAAACAGGCCCATAAATATAGTACCAAAAGGTAATTCCTGCTGCGTACTTTGGCATGGATAGTAAATGACTACATTTACGTATCAACAATTTTGATTTAACAGGACTATACTTCCATAGTTGCTGTCTTCAAATATATTAATAACTTTGCATTAAACGTTCCAAATACAAGCATTATTTTTTTTGAAAGAACACCACAAAGAATTCCTTGCTCGGGTTGGGTCTAAAACTCTAAATATGGTGGGCAGCATTCTAGGTTCCCAATATGTTAGCGTGGAGGAAATGGGGTCGATTGTTAATATGCTTAAGTTGTGCATGCAATTTTAACTTCGCATTTCCAAAGACTGGAGATTCCAATTTCTGGCTTGATGCTTTGCATTTTGTAATCGCTTAGAAAGTTGAAAAGAAGGTCAACCATGAACATGAGTCTGCCAAGGCCAACCAGTAATAGTTTTACATGAGTTCTTGTCAAAAGCAACACCAGAAAAAAAATCTGACAGTGAAGCATAAGCCGCAGAATCAGTAGGTATTGAGCAAGACTTAATTTCACATTAGACAGTTTAGGACTTGGACGCATTTGGAAGAAGCAAAGCTATCAATATTACTTGACATGCAAAACCACTGTAAAACTACCAAACTACCATTTTCCATTCCTTCCCTTCTTTTCAAACTATAAGAATTGATTTTTAAAGCAAATAATGCTTACGAGTCACCACCACTATACGGTATGAGAGAGTAAAGTTTACTTTACTGCAGAAAAGCAAAAACAGCTCTTCCCAGAGAAGTGTAAAAAACTAGGAAACAAACAATGAAAGGATGTACTGCATCTGTCTATATACACTACAAGGGTAATATACTTAATTCGTGAACCTTGACTATCCATGATCTATTACAAAGCCACAATTACCGAACTAAAACTTTAGTCCTATCTTCTTTCTTCCTTCTGTTTATTTATGGATAAAGTGTGTACATACGTGAGGGTTTAAGTGATCCTTCTGACAGCCGAACTAATCGTGAGCGGATGTTCTGAAATACATAAAAAGGATTTAGCATTTCATATAATATCCAATTAGATAAGCTACATAAGAAAGAACGAAAGTCACCTTAGATCACTTATAGCAGACATTCTGTACAGACACGCAAACACCAAGAGATGCAACCCAATGGAGTAGAAGAACACAAATGTTCTAGCATACCTGCAATCAAAAGCATATGTTAATGGCTATGCACACAGTAGCGCTAAACAGAGACAGGGAGGTGTGCACAAGCAAAAATCATGGTTCTACACAACATAAAAAGCAACCTTCTATGATGCAAATTCAATGTATAAGCTTTACTAAAAAACTGAGAAAGAGACTCAATCGAAATTCGAATTTAAGACTGGACCTCCTGGGAAGAAACGAACTACAACCATACAATATCTGACGTAAAATATATGACAATAAAATTCGTATATTGACAATATATCAAACAAACTGAAAGACAGTGAACAAACAAAAGATAAAACATACTTGTTGCCGAGAAGGAAACGGCCACTGCTCAGAGTGATTTTATCCCTGAAACCTAATTCCTTGTACCTTTGGTCTCTTTCCTGATTCAATATGAAGCACCAAATATATAAGCCTTTCACGCAACTAATGCATGTCGAATGCATTAAAATGATAGCATATACAAAAAAGTCAAAATAGGAGCACCTAATTCTAAGTGAGGTAGGATCCATTGACATTATCTTACAATTTCGGCACTGTTTTTACTGTAGAGACCAAATGAATCTAAGAAGATGCTCAGTTTTTGGTAGAATGCTGTTCTTATTGTTCACTACACTCCCATATCAGTGATCGCATTTCGTGATATGGAACTGTATCATCTACCAATTTAAATATCAACCGTGGGTAACTAACGGTTGAAATTCAATCCAATAGATAAAAAAGTTAAATGTCACGAAATACGCTCATTTTTTATGGGCGTGTAGTGTTCAATGATAACAACATTCTACCAAAAAATTAGCATTTAACTAGTTTTTATTTGGTCTTTATGGAAAAATTAGTGCCGAAATTGTAAGCTAATGTCAACCTAACCATATCAAGGGATCCAAAGTCATTCTAAATAATTCAAAAAAATTATAAAAAGGCTGATGCAAGATACCTTTCTTGAAAAAGCGGCGAAAGGATTTATATCATCCTCATATATCTTTTTGTACTTGGATTCAAAGTCTGAGCTGAAGCCACTCTCCAAGTCTTCTGAATGCTGAAAAGTAGTGCATGAACAATAAAAGACAAATAAAGAATAAAAGAAAAAAAAAGAAAAGAAACAAACTATTAATCGATAGAAAACCTAAAGATATTGTAGAGAAGAGATTATAAAGGAGCACCTTCCTTGCTCCCCTGGATACTAGTTTTTCCAGACTATAGTCTTGAACATAACGGATCTTCCCATATAGTTTTACATTATCAGCTTTGGTTTTTTCAAGTTCTACTGTCAGGCCCCCTATCTTCTCCTTCAACTGCCTAACTTCCTGCCACATAAGATAAATTGAAGAGATCATAGGAATAGATATGTACTTAGCAATAAGCACTAGCAGCAAAATTAATTGGCAGCCTGGAAAGTAAAAGAGCAATCTGATACACATTTTGTAAGGCAAACTCATTACCTCTTCCGTCTCTCGCAAACGAGTGCGGAACCTATCTCGTTGGTTGCAGATTACCCTGAGCATTGAGCTTTGATCTTGATCTGATGTTATGTGTTTTTGTTCTGCATTCTGGTCCAAGGCAACAAATTGAATAAAAATCAGACAAGTAGCGAAGTGAAAGCAGTGTGTTATGCAATCTAGTATCTAGTTATAAGTCAAGTTCAAAATCCGCAAGGAAATCGATAACTTTATGAAAAAAGAATATCATACCCCAAGTAGTTGGGTGAATTTATTTCTCTACAAAAATAGAGACAGCTTTGGCTTCAATACTGCCGTTACCCATAGTAAAAGCAAGAATACGAGATGCAGATATCTTATCAATATACTACTGCAATAAAGGATGCTACATGAACCAAGAAATGAATCGAGTTTGGTCCCCGCAGATAGTTACTATAAAAGGACCTCGCTCTAAATCTCGTTTAATTAATTTTTTCTCTTGCAATAATCTGTCCCCTAACTATTCACAAACATCAAGGGCATTGCTAAAACTAAATCAACGTAAATACAGAAGGATTACATCACAGCATACAGATACTAGAAGGAGAGAAAGAAAGGCACCTCAGAAAGCTCGGCTGCACCCACATCGTGGAGATCCCAATCATCAAACCGGGTTCCTTTTCGGTCTTTAGAGTTGTAACCCTGTATGACAAGTAAAATCATTAGGACAGAACTACACGCAAATTCTAACAGATGGTGGATCAATTTTCTGCAAAAGATTCCCAAGTAAACGAGATACAGCAGCTATCAAAAGCATGAAATGAACACAGAATGATAAAAAATGAAAGAGTTTTCAAATAAGATACTTTTTATTAGTTATCTTGGTATCAATACCAATAGGACCTTCAGGATGAAGTAATTTCTAAAGAAGCTGAAATTATATATAACGGATTCCATGATAAATTCAACATGAAAATGGCTGGGTTGCAAACCTTCAATATATCATCTTCAAGCTTCGATATTAACTTTTGCTGTTCGTTCACCTTTGCAACTAGCTCTCTACCCTTCCATTCAGCCGTTTCCAGCAAAGTTGATTGCTCAGAAAGTTTGACCTGAATAAAGACGTGTACAAAATACATTATAGCATACCAAGTGACTTACAATCACAAACAGTGTAAAAAACCCAAAGCTAATTGAATGCATTGGCATGCTTATTCTTCAGTTAAGCATAAAAAAGAGATTTGGTTACAATAATATCATGCAAACTTTACAAAAAGCAGTTGGAAGCAATCAGATGAGAATATTATTTTAATGATTAAAATTAAATCATAATAATAATTTCTGGCAAGAATGTAACGAAACAAATAAATGTCAACCGTTGGGTTAAAATTTATATATAAGAACTTGTTTTCGAGCAATTAAACAAAGAGGCAGTATTTTGAAGTTTATTTTACAAGATTCTAGATGATACAATGAATGACCAAGGTCTGATAGTGGAACTGGTCGGGTTAGTTGCAATAGCAGGGGCTGGAAGAAGGTGGTCATATTTGCGAGGGAACATAGATGAACTCTTTTAACAGAGTAGCTTCTGTGTGACAATTGATTATCTATATGTTAGTCCTCAAGCTTGAAATGATTGATCAATTTCACCTTGAGAAACAAATATTACATAATGAATTATTAGGATGTGATAAATAACTGCTCACATATTTATTATGCTGATTGTTATACAGGAAAATGAATATGTCATTCAGACAAAAGAAGAGAGAGGAAATCATGCATACAAATCACCTAATACCTTTAGCTGTGTGAGTTCATGTTCCATTTTACGATTCTTGTCAAGAAGCATCGACTCCAACTTGCTCATTTCTTCTCCATCCGTAGCTACTTCCCAATCTTCGGTTTCAATTGAATTATATCCCACTGCCTGCATTATATGAAAATCAATTTAAAAAATAGTTTAACAAGCATAGGTTTCATACCAACAAAAGAAAAGAAAAAAAGTTAATATATCATGAGTACCTGTAAAATTTTGACTTTCTTACGCAGATCATCAACTAATTTTGTTGCTGGCCTTGCTTGAAGCTCTTTCTTGATATTCTCAATAATGATTTCCTGCGAGTAGTCAAGAAAGATTACAATAGTTACTTTTTTCTCAATATTCTGAAGGTGCTGCACAAGGTCCTAAGGGTCTAAAGTAGCATGCATGAGACACAAATAGAGGGTGGACAAACTGCATCTCATAAGATATCGTACTAATCAAAACCAGTTTCAAAAGCATTGCACGACTGCTCAAAAATTAAATTAAATAGTACCTTTTCCCTTAGCAACCCATTCATCTTCTTGATATCATTAATGTGTTGCTCTCGCTCACTCGACAAGGTTGTCTCCATATTATGGAGTTCCATGTTTAGTTCCGAGATTATTTTCTCTTTTGCACTCAATGAGTTCTCAAGCATAGTGTTGGAATCCAAGTTATCACTGCCACAGGAATAATCCCAACTAAGGTCAAAAGTATACTTTCACACATTTTCCACAAATTAGACTACAGCACCACCATAAACAAGCAGTAAACACAGTATGATCCGATGCATCATAACAAGTATCACTAACCCAATAAGACAGGTACAAGTATGTATATTCAAAGTTATATTAACTATAAAAAACCACCAGAGTCAGGTGCAAGCTCGTACTTTACACTTCTAGTATGAACTTACTTGTATACATCCATTGTTCCCTTTGTTTTAAGATATGCAGCAGTTTCCTTTTTCATTAACTTACATGCAGCAGTCTATTCTTTATTACTAAGACAGGGTTAAGAATTTCCATTCATTTATTTATTTCATCTTTAGATTCCTTATTTAGTTACTCTAAATGACAAATATCCATTTATTTGGGCACAATGATCATATTTTAGCATCATGCTAAGCCATTTTTAAAGAGAAAAAGCTGAGACAGATCAATTAGTGTTCAATGTAGCATCCTAACATATTATTGTTTCATCTTTCATGCAATAATATTGGAACATGATTTTCTCTAAGAGCTTATCAATCTTCTAATCTAACAGTAATATTGACAATGTGCCACGATATGTAAAGAAACTAATCATCATCCTTTTAGTTAAGATGTCACAATTATAAAGTATGTTGTATTGGGATTGATCAAACCATGAAATAAATACATTCCAACAATGTAATAAAGTTAGTCGCAAGCAGAGAAAGTAACACTTAAATCTTGTTAGATCACTACAAAAAATAAGATGGGCAACAAGTTTACCTGTTCTTATTTCCATTTTCCTCGTTAGTAGTTTGTAATTGGGAACGAAGAATCCCCTGCACAGAATTAAATCAAAATTAGGGAAGATTTTTTTGTTTGATCAACCAAATTACTGTGTTTCAGCAGCAAAGATCCATTATTCACTTGTTCCTTTCTTATCATTGAACTGTCTACAAAACAAACAACGAACTAACAAAGATAAAAACATTCGAAAGATTGAAAAGAGATAAAAGTGAATTAAATTTAACATAAGTGAGTATACTGTATATCTCATTATTTACTTTCGAAAGAAGAAATTGGAAAGATAATTTAGGATATCAGACTCTGTATCTTGAATGCCCAGTACTTTGATAAATACCAGTTCATTACCACTTTACAGAATGTGGTATAGGAAAATAAACAGTCTATGTGCATCTAGTGTACGACCTAGAAATTAGGCATGTTGCACTGATCATGCTTATCCACAAGCAGATACTTTAAGAGGTGTGACATATAATGCGACCTAAGTCTTGAGAATACCATTTTGGTAACCTTTACAGCACACAGGTATTGCTAATTGTTTGGCCCAACCTCTACATACCGACGCACTCAAAAGCCACAACCAGTGATTTTTAGCCTTTAAATCAATTTGCCTTCTAAGAGGCCAAAACTGAAAACATCCAAATCCAGGAAACCAGCAAAAGATATTCTCAAATTCATCAGCACCCAACCAAGCCCCTTACAGTCTAAAGATTTTCTAAATAAGTTACATAAAGTGCATGTATGCATAAAAAATGTGCATAATGCTCCCCTGATAGAATAGTACCTGACGGCTATTGCATAATTTTTCGAGTTAGGAAAACTTGAAGCAAATAATGAAGACATTCATGAAGGACATAACTCTGATCCAAAAAAACCCACTGACTGAATCAGTGTGGGACATTTGAACTCTCAGTTACCTAACAGTAACAACCAGGAGTGGAAATCCTCCATCCATAAAAATCCTGAATAATCTACTTTATCTTATGGTATTTCATAAGAGCATACAGGAAAGATATATGGAATTCATAATAACATGAGATATGGCATTAGGTATATAGAACAATGTATCAGATTCACCTTCTCTCTTTCCAGACTATGCAACCGAGTCTGAGCACGTTCAACTTCATCCATAAGGAGATTGACCTCTGACTGTTTAGCTGCTCTTTCCTCATCTGCAACAGAGATGTGAAATTAAGCCTTCAAAAAATGTGTGATAAATAATGAGGATAAGTATAGAAGTGATCTATATTAGTTGTTTCAAACAGCACAGACTTCAGCAGTACACCCGTAAAATAAATGAAGTATATGGGCAGGCTACAAAGTATGCCGTGCAAAAAAAGTTCTACATTAATGAATGCGTGAGATTGCTATTTGAAATAATACCAGATTGAGCACGAAGTTCAAACATCTGGCTCTGGGCAAACTCATGTAGTTTCTGCATATTTGAAACACTTTCCTTAGCCTGTCTTAATTGATCCTGCAATAACCGCTCCCTGCCCTCAAAAGATCATAGAATGTGTTACACACTCAAGTAAGACAAAAAGGATACCATGGGAACCACAGAGAATAAAGAATTTAGATATTATAGCACATCATTAAAAATCTGCTGATATCTCATGCGCAACCATAAAACTAAAACAAAATAAAGTTTGTATTCTTAGCTTCTACTTTCTAAGCACACCAAAAAAATGATTAAAGAGCTTTAAATTTCATTTCACTAATACAATGCGCGCACATTGCGCGTTTGCAACGCCTTGTTACCGTTTATCAATCTGACAGAACACGCGTTGCATGAAAAAGACGGAAGAAAAAATCTTGTTTAGAAAATAATTTTGATATTCCACTAATACTCATTGGGTAGATATTTTTTAGGGCTTTACAAATATATAATTTCTAGAAAACCCCGATTTATGGTTAAAAAGTTTGATTTAAGTTTAGACATAGTTTTTCTATAAATATATGGCCTTCTCGTAAAGAACAAATACAAAAGTTTGTATCTTTTCATTTAAGGTCTCTATAAAATTTGTACTTACCCAGAGATCCTTTGGTGTTGAAATATCTGACATACCCATACTGCATTCCCTAATTTATTCCAACTGACTTAAATAACCAACTTTGATCAGGTCAATTTGGTAATTTCCGACCTCCTGTACCAAATATTTGATACGTTTGAAAGTTAAGTCTTCTTTAAGAAAGTTAGATAGAATGGAATACCTGTCCTTGAGGACTTCCAGTGTTTTCTGATTCTCTTCTGCCAAGCTGCGTTGCTTAATTTCAACAATTTCCTTCACCTTTTCCTCCATCTAAATCCATTAGAAGGGAACATGAATCAAAAAGAACGTACAAGCATATACATTACAGAAGCTGAAGTCTACCGGCACTAATGACTCAAGATGATGCATAAGTTACATCTCTTGCATATACATTTCCAACTCCAATTGGCATGACTTAGGTTGAGAACTTGGCGTGACCATCAAAAAGGGCAATAACTAGGATACAGCATGTGCTACTTTGCAGCTCATTTTTTTTGTTTAAGTTAGTGGATTTGTTCTACAACAGTTTTATGCATGGAAGCATCACAATTTAAAACCATTATTTACAGAATGGATTGAATGGTAAAAAGCTCCATACTGAATCTAATTAAGTGAAGGCATCATACGTGTTGGCTTTAGGACTAAACCCTCTTTAGTAAGTTGTGCATCAACATCTGAATAGTGCAAACCAGAGCTTATCTAGTTAAACTGCAATTAAGAAGTTTCTCAACTCTGACCATGCTATATTTGTTTCAAATCTTGAAGCCGGTACAAACCAGTAACTTCAACAATATAACACCAATTACCAGATCTAGAGCGTCCACTTTTCGCTATTGACACTGAAACCTAAAAGCGTGATGTGAAAATTAATGTGTTATTTTTCACTATCTACACAATGCTAACCTGTTGTTCTAATTGACGGTTGCGCTCCTCAAGTCTTCTTATCGTTGCCTGTTGATTCTTCAAATGAGTAGCTTCAGTCCTAAATTCTTCAAGCTCAACCTTCATTTTATGGTTTTCAGACTCCAGTTCTGACAAAATCAAGTTTTGTTCCTACATTGAAGCGAACAGGTGAAATGAGTAAAAGTGGGTCACATCCAAGAATGAACTAAGAAGAACGTAACAGTTTAATCCAGAATACAAAAAATTTGAAGAGGGAGGTGTAAAGAAGATTAGAGACCTTGAAAGCAAAACTAAATTGATGAGACAAATTAGAGGAACGGAAACTAAGTAACGCTAACAGGTTGTCCATAACAAGGATACAGATGTCGCACTTACAAGCATGAAATATAGACCCAGTCACGTAGTACTTACGGCGATAGAAGCAAGAGCAGGATAAGGATCTGGAGCCTCATATATTTTCTGGTAAATGTTTAGAAAAGCATTCTCTCCAAATTTTGCTCTCTTCGTAAGATTGTCAACTTCTTCTTGATAGCCCTTAAGTAAAGAGTTAAACAGACTTAACTTTTCTTCAGGAGAAGCTTTTTTGAAATCTGTACGCAGAAAACGTTATTTAGATGGATTGTGAGGCTGACAACTTGGTACATATACAAATTTCGGATAGCTAACCAATCTGAGACTCCTAAAGTCAGTTTTACTATGTAAGACAAACTGAACCAGAATATAAGCTAAATGTTCAAGAATGTTAAATATCAAGTACCTCGCGTACTCTCCGCAAGCTTCCGTCTGTTTTTCTGGCTGTTCTCCTGATTTTCAGCTATCCTTAAACCCTGCTCATCCAGCACACTCCTCTCTTTATCTAAATCAAAGTCTGTATGCACCAACAACAACCACGAAAATTAGGAAGTAAGTAGAGCGTTCGGTCAATCTGTCAGATTCGACATAAAAAGATAGAAGTATTATAGTTATACAGACATGTACCAAGGCTTTTATACTAAATATCATGTAGCAGTCTAGGTAGAGCATGACTTGTATAATAAATTGCATAATACAGTAAGATGACAAGACTCCAGAAAAAGGCAAATCAAGTTACGCCATAATAAGCAGTCGGGAACTATTGCTCGAGCTTTAACCTATTGAATGTTACAAACAAGGAAGACTTTGAAAAACGTTGTGAATATTGCTCTGACATTGCTATCAACCTAACACATACTACCAAGAAAAGGAATCATAAGGAATAACCATTTTTGACAATATCTCTGAGAAGCCCTAAGGGAACACTAAATCCAATTTCAACCAACACCAATCTTCAAAGACTTCTGATTTTGGTAGTCAGATCTGTTGGCTTCTTATGATTTGCTCAACAAATCTAGATTAGTCTAAGCTAATCTTCAATAAGATTAAGTTAAACCGCATTAGCAGTAATCAGTATTAAGGTGTGTTTATGGTTTAATCATGCACTAAAGACTAGCTTAAGGTTAATGCTACATAATTTAAATATAACTAATGAGTTGTCCCATGTAAGAGGTGTCTCTCTAACTCGTGATGGAAAGGTTAGAGAGACATGTAGCGAGGCACGACAAAAACTCTTTTCTAATCTCTTGCAATAAAAAGAGAATCAGCGTTATCCATCATTTAAGCCCGAGGAAATAGAAGTAGAAGTCCAAGTCATTAACTTATTAGTAGAGAGATTATCTATCTGTTTCTTCTTCTTAATTAGTCATGCTAATTCTAGTGAAGCTACAGAACATGTTTGGTGATGTGAGTTGTTTATAATGTTGTTTTTGAATTAAATATGCTAGGTAGACATGGAATTTATGTGAGTCGTAGAACATGTTAATACTGGGGTAAAATCTTTTTGCAGCATATGGTTACTAATATTATGTTTAGGTGTAACTTGTAAGTAATGATGCTTAAAGAGCTGAATTTCCAACAAGATCAACCTGCATTGGTTTTTCAAATCCTCATTTGAAGTTATAAGAAAAGAGCTTCATAAGACGTCTCACATTTTGGAAATAGGCTGAAATGAAGGTTTGATTTTTTGACATGTATGGGCTAGCACCATTCAGGGGCAAAAAAAGGAAATAATTTTTTTGACTTTGTATACATTTTATATATCAGTCCCCAATTCAGTGTGATTTTTTTAGCATAATTATTAACAATCTTCAAGTAGAGGACCTAAGAAATCATATTATATATATATCCCTAAGAACTTCAACGAACTTGGGAACTGCTGCAATTCTTACAAAGTAACTTTTAGATTTTAGTTGTTCTCTTTTGTGAGTAGAAAACTTCAAATGCAATGACTTACTAATTGAATACCAAACACACTGACCTACTTAGAAAGAGGAGAAGACATTCAATGCAGCATATCATCTCATCTCCAAACTTTGTAAATTGCTAAACCTAACTAATGCCCGCCCACTAATGTTCCATCATTTAATTTTTAAATGTTACAGGAATACACCATGTTGCCAATGTTAAACTACTGGGAGAGTGACAATCATACGGCTAAAATGCTTTCTCAATTAATCTAGATCCAGCAAAATGTAATGTAGATCGAGTGTGCATCATCATAAACACACAAGTCAGTAGAGTTATATCAATGACTAGCATTCAAACAACAAATTTAACTAGAAAAAATAATCTAATTCACGATCGAACAGATAGAAAAGAAAATCAAAATTACCTCTCCAGAAATTGGATACAACCGCTGTAGGGGATGGAGATGAACTCCCTTTATCTCTCTCTGGTCCTCCTTGAGAGACCTCCATGAGTGAATCTGGATCTTTGCAACTAAACAATTTCGTTTTATTCTTAATCCTTCAGCTCTTTGAAAATATCAGGTTCTAGGGTTTCAATTTTAAGGTATGAAAATAACAACAGATCTTAAAAAATTCACTTCAATAATAATAATAACTTATAAAAGAAAAAAGGGATTTCAGGAGAAATAAAAACAAAAAAAATTGTTTACAAAGAGGAATACCTTAACTAATCAAAAGAGCGACAGGTGTCGGTGGTAATAATTATTGAAATACCTAAACTAGCCCTCCCGATGTAATTTACGTCAAAGAGGAGATTTAAGGGCGTAGAGTGAAGAGGAGTGTTTATTGAGTACTGGGGAAAATGGGATACATTGAAGAAGCCAGAGAAAATCATGTCAAGAAGAAAGTTGAAGAAGGTCAAATTCTAATCTCTAATTCTCTATATGTTTTGTTCTAAAGGCCTATCCGAAACACGATAGGAATTCTCGGTTAAGTTATTTTGTTTGAACTCAGATTTTGAAGTACCTGTCCTCAATTTACATTCATGTGCAGTAGTAATTTTAGGGTTTCTAAAGAATTTTATGTCTATATAAACTTCATTGTAACATCATGAATCTTATAGAAGAAAAAAAAAACTTATGGAATTAAATTGTTTGTGATTTAAGCTTATATTTATCAGCGGTAACTTCTGATTCATTCCGGTCATTTTAATAGTCTATTAGGCTTGCAATGCTTCATTTTAGTCAGGAAACTGGGACATTTAATATCGAATCTATATACTGTATATACATAACACACTAAGATGATGCTTAACAATACAGACATGAAAGCTGTTAGGGGTTTGGACCATGATCGAAATGCACATCTAAGCATATAACTTATCTAGTTTATTTTCCAGCTTTACGAAGCAAGATGAAAGCAAAAGCACTAAAAGAATGTGTCCACTACACTTCAAAGTATGCTGAGTGTGCTGTAGGAAGAACATTATCTGTTGTCTGGCAGTGCCGCCAAGAAGCAAAAGAGCTTAATGAATGCCTTCATCAATAGTAAGCTTCGCTTACTTATCTATGATGATGTTGTTTCTTGCTTTCACATTGTTGGTACGATATTTTTGTTTGTGTCTATCTGTTTTGGGCATGCGTATAAACATTACCCTTACACATCATGTCATCAACAAATATAGTCATCGAGTTGCATTTGATATTATGAATGGTTTTATTTGTGCACAATCTTCCACATGATTTGGCATTGGAGAGACCGATAATGGGTTGAGCTTATCTCTTCATTGTTTGTGCATCTGTTATGTGATTTGGTGTACGGCGTTTATGGCTGATGTAGAAAATTTGTATACTCCATTATCTCACTCACCCTGAAAATTAAACAACAAAAACTTCCCACATCCAGTTAAACTACCTTTCTAAAGCAAAACTGTCGATTGGACTTTCCTAACCAAGTGAGAAAAGATTACAATACAGACAGAGGAGTTATGGGCCACCTATGATATAAAGAGCCTAAATACTAAAATCTTCAAAATAAATGATACTGTAATCCAAGTCTCTAGATGATTCTTCTTATTATCTAACACATGTGGATCATGTGGCAAAGTCACCTTACCTTTGCCTCAGATCAATCACTCAACTTTTTATTTTTGAAATTTCTTCATCCATTTTTCTTCAAAATTTCCAGGTAAAATTACCTATTCTTAGAATTCTACAGGTGCATTTGGTTTCCTGCTATCTCTCGCTTGTCTTTGAAATTATTTTTCTCAACTTATTTTCTTAACTCGAAGCAGGCAACATTGTGAAGGATGGCAAAGCCACCTGCACCTTTGTTCATTGGGATTTTCTTTCTGTTGCAGTGTTTCTGTGTTGGTTGGGTGTCCAAGGTTGTATGGACATAGAAATAATCATGTTTTTCTTCTGTTAACTAACCTCTCATTTCTTCTCTTTTATGGCAGACTAGTAACTTTTAAATTGTTACTTATATTCTGGCATATTATCTCCGTATGAGCAGTTACGCAGAAACCATTTTAACTGCACTGACGCACTGGATAAATATCAACTGACAATTGATTCATAAATTAGCACAACCTTTTTCAGCATCTTACTTAGTAGCTATTACTCTAAAAATATGACTTCAAAGATGTAACTAAATATATTAAATTTGACTGACTTATGTTGCTAAGATCTCTCGCTCTTCTTTTGTTGCAGCACAAGTGAGTCCGTCTTGGAGGAAATGAAGAAAGCGTACACACTACAACAGGAATGCTAGTGGCTCCTCTCCCATCATAGCCTTTTTGCCAATAAATTCTTAAACTTGTCATATTTGCGCCTTGTAGGATATTTCTCACAATTAATCTTACATTTGAGTATGTGGTTTTACCAATGATTGCACATGTGATTCTAAATTAATAGTGTAGGATATTTCTCACAGTTAATCTTACATGTGAATATATGGTTTTACCGATGATTGCACACGTGATTCTAAATTAAGAGTGCTCAAAGACGTTGAGGTCTTGATATTTTAAAGTTTAGATGTGTGCTAATAAATTTAACACCATGGATACTATGTATGCTCAACTGAACCATTTTGGAAGCAAGTATCAACACAGAAATGATGAAAAAGATGCAATGTGATTCCAATATGGCTAGCTTCAGTTGTATGCACCCTATTTATTGCTCAAGACCACAACTTTATGTATGAGAAGGGGTTTCGCCAAGACGCCTTAGAAAACAAAGATAAAATAGGGTTGTTATTTATTTATTTATTTATTTTATTTTTACTAGAAAACATTAGATCTTATTCATTAATATTTTCTCCGTCCAAATTATATAGGCGTCCAAATTATCTAGGCGAAAAACATATTTATATTAGATTAAAAAAATATGAGAGTTATGAAAATTTCTCTTTTTTCCTATATTACCCCTTATTTTTCAGTAAAAACTAGAAACATTAAATTCATTAGTATAATTAACATATGAAAAAACTATTTAGGAATTAGAACTATGTCTATCTAGATAGACAACCAAAAATAAGAACTCCATCTTTATAACTTGGACGGAGAGAGTAACTAAAAAGAAAATTATAAGGGGCTAAAACACTTATATCATTGACTAAAATATAATAAAAGACGCCAAACAAGTAGACCAAGAAGAGAAAGATCATAGAACCATTGAAGCGTCAAATTTATATATTCGAAGAAGACCGATGGCTCGGAATAGAAATGCTGTTAGGAGTGATCTCCAACACCAACCATTTAGATGGATTTTCTTCCTTACGAAAATATGCTCCCATGAAGAAAGAGTAATTTGTCCAATTTTTAGTGATTGACATCAGTATTTCAAATTAGATTGTTTCCTCCTTGAAATTCTAGAGTTCGCCTGAAAAAATCTTCAAATAACTTGAACCAACTTAAAAATCCGTCTCAAAAGTTACTAATAAACACTATATAGGTGCAAGGAGATGCAAAATAATCGATAATCGATATGAAGAAATCGATGAACGGCATGAAAAAGCTAAAAACCGGCAACAAAACCATTAAACTAACCCTAGAAAAACAAAAACTTGAAATAAAGACAAAAATGAGATGAACTAAGAAAACTAAAGCTAACCCTAGAAAGAAAATAACATGAGGGGCTTATATCTGCTATGAGGAACAAATCTGAGCTCACCGGAGCTTGACGAAATCTGGCCTAAATTCTAACTAAAATCACCTAAAGAAGATGAGAAAAGAGAGAGAAAATTGGTGTAGATTATAACAGTATACCAAATAGGGTTGTGACATTATTCCTTAATTAACTATTTTTTACTATTTCCATTATCCTATTTACGATTTGCACAAAATCCATCGTAGGATTATCATACCGGATTTTCTTTTCAACCTTTTTCTTTGAAATCATCAAAAGTTAAAAAAAAATTAGTCCATCAAGACGAGATAATAATAATATTTGTTAATGGATCCGGGAATAAGAAGAACATCTCAACTAAAAAAAAATTGTATGTTCTTTTTGCTAAGAACACGATGAACCCAATTAAGAATAATAATTTTTTAAAAAAATATATAGATTCAGACCATTATGTGAAAAATAAATTCAAACCAATGTTTAGTATTTATGGTTTGAGTTGAACTAGTAGAGTCCATATATATGGATAGCAATTGAAAAGCTAATGATGTTAGGTCTTTTTAACAGGACAATGAATTGATTTAGAGACAACCATGGCTAAAGTGATAATGATAATACTTCTTAATAGATTAAGATAAACATTAAGAACATGAGGAAAATATGAATTAAAAAATAAAATAAAAAACAAAAACATGATGAACATAACCAAGAACAATTATTTAAAAAAAAATATCTATGTTGGGGTTATTTGGCGAAGAAAAATTTGAACTCCATATTTAGATTAATAGAAAATGGTTTATCCTAATTAAAATTATGAAAACCTACGAACCAAAAACCATCATACGAAGAATTTGGTCAACATGTAAACCCAAACAAGTCCAGTATCCAAACCTTTAATTTTTATTTTTCAGATTTGATAATCTGTGTTTAATTAATCATAGCTCATCCAATAGACCATTATAGAAAGGTCATTGAATGAACTACAATTCATAAGAAGAAATAAAAATTTAAATCAATTCCTACTTCGCCTTTTTTAGTACCCGATCCCGAAACTTTGTTCAACATACTTGTGTTAACATTAATATATTGCTTGCATATTGCTAGTCTTAGTAAGAAGAGGAAGGGTTAAGATTTACCTGGTGTGAGATATCACATTATTCGAAGAACCCTAGATAATTTCGTACTTTACAACTTAAGCTAAGAACATCCCACCTTGCTTCAGTATCAACACTAAACTTCAGGATTTTACGTTGTACGCTAAGGTCCCAAGCAATCACTTAGTGGAAAAGGAAGTGATCGAGCTATGATAATCAGGAGGTGGGCTTAGAAGCAGCCATCTTTTGAAGAAAGCGTAATAGCTCACTGGTCTAGCTATCTATTAGTCTGAGCCCTAAAGGGCCTAGAAGGTGCTGGCACTATATCCGACATTATACGATATATTCCTCCAATGGATGTGAAACAAAATATTTAGTGATCAGTCCGGTAGTTTCTTTGATCTCACTAGGTCTTCGTTTTTTATTTGCTTCCAACAGTTTGACCTATCTAGAAAAACTGTCGGCCTACGAATGTGGTTCCAAACCAATTTCATTCATTCATTAAATTAAAACTAGTTTTAACTCAAAAATATTTTCTTAGTGACCGTCCCCGGGCCATGCATGTTATTCAATGATATTGGAAGGCAGCGTAACAACTAGTAACTTTTTTTAAAGAGAGGTCGTTAGAAGAGCGATGCAATGGATCCTGGACGGCATTCGCGATCTGGAATACAAGAAGAGGGCCAAGACTCAATCCCTCATCGAAAAGTCAGAAAAGTGTGATTGGCTGAGTTATTAAGTCATTTTTTTTATAGAAGTGCAACACCCCTTTCTCATATACGGAAGGTACGGAAGAGCACCCCTTGGTAAGAAAGAATGTTGGCTTGAGTCACTCTAATGTACCTTACTTCGCAAGAATGGAGGTTATTCAAGAAGAATTGCAGCAAGTTCTGAATCCTAACGAAGTCGTTCTTCAGGAAGAAAAAAAGCTAAAGCGATTACTTAGGATCAGCTTGCGTGATAGGATTCAGAGAAGCCTATATATAATAACCGCAATCGCACGGTGTCTACAATGCAAACAACGAAAAGTACGGATCGAACCCACAGGGAGCGGGGACAATACTGCAACCAATATTCATAAACTAACCAGAAATAATATCTTTTGGATTTTTCAAAAATTTGGAAAAAAATAAAATAATAAACAATCCTAATAATAAACAAAGTGAGGAGTGGATTACTAGGATTTTAGTTTTCCATAAATTCAATCATATACTCTACTAATCTCTAAAATATATTTTTTGTATTACTCGAGACAAATATCGAAATTAATCTCATGTCTCGGAAGATGGTATGTTAAATTCTTAAATATTGTTTCTCCGCTGTAATTTCCTTCGCTTCATAGGTAGTGATTCTAAAGCATTACATATCAATCCTAAAGCATATCACGTCAAATAACTTAACCAAAGCACGCAATATCAATTGAAAAGCATAAATAATCAAGAAAATCACATAAACGATTAAATACCAAGCTATATGAAGTGAAATTACTAGTGAATCAAATCATCATTAGAAATATCATTGTAGAGTCTATACAATTAAATTGGCTTCTATCTAAACCCAAACAAGCAATTTAGCAAACCATAGAGATGAATTTCTTAAAACCCATAGAAAGATATAACAAAAGTAAAGAGAAAGAATTAAACCCTTTTACTCTGCCTCGTTTTTTGTTCCTTCTACTTTTGTCTGCCTCCACTAGCCTTCAAATCTAATTCTCTTTCTGTCTCCAATCTCTTTGTTCAAAAAATCAAAGAACAATCCTTTCCCCGATCCCCTAAAATCAGTCAATATCTCCTACCAACCCAGCATTCCAACCTCCACCAAAAATCCCTCAAAAACAAACTTTACCACCAACCCTTCTTCTCTCAGATCCCAACTCATCCCCTAGACCGAACTCCCCTTATCTCCACTTTTCCCTCTCCAGCACTCAGCCCCCACTTCTTATCTTTTTTTATCTTTATTTTATACTCTCTTCCCCACATCACCTTACCAAATTCTCCACCTAACCTCTCTCTCACGTGTTGTGTAGAGAAAAACTCTAAACTCTTCCAAGTCTTGACAACCCACTAGACCCACTCTCTTTTACTTTGTCAGACTCAAAACAGAAACCCAAGAAAAATTCTCACCGGCCACGTCTAATTACCATCATCCGCCTGACCCATTTACAACAACGACTTAACAACCTGATGCGTCCTCTCTCTTCCTTTTCTTTCTTTATGTATCTCCTTTTATACTTTTTGTTATGTGAAATCATAAGAAGTCTGACTTCACCATGTCACCAACCACACCTTCTCATCTTTCTTTTTTTCACGTGTTAACTCCATCCAATGCTCAGTAGCCCACTCACTTTCCTTTTTTGTTATTAGACTATTCTTTCCAAAACACAAAGACCAACCAAGTCAGTAGCCACTCTCTTTAACCAAACGAACAACTCCAAAAGAGATCCCCACTTCCTTTTTACTTTCTCACTCTCTTAATTGATCACTCTCCTAAAAAGTCTCGAACAAAACAAGAGACAAATCCATCAACACCTTCTATCTTCTCTGTTGACCAACTGCCAGACCTCTGACCCAACAATTTTTAGCCACGTCTCCTATCTTCCTCTTTATGGTTCAGTTCGATCAACTTATTATTAAGCCTACAGTGTTTCACCTCTCTTCTGACGTTCAATAATTCTTCAATGGGAGTGTGAACCAACCAAGTAGTACTTGCCCAGGTATGAGTTTCTATTCCTTTGGACGTGAAATTGCTTTACTTGCTCTCGGACCCCTTTAGGTTATGTAAAACTTAGTTCGTAAACAGCTTATTTTGACTGTAACCTCGGATTTATGGTGTACCACCTACAATAACATAAAAATGATAAAATTAATATAAAAATGAACACTAACAAATATAAATTAAGCGGTAAAAATATATGATTTAAGTACTTATCATTGCTCTTACCAAAAAAAGATTGGGTTATTTCGGTAAATACATTCAACCAACTCCAATCCTTTTTCCAATTAACATCCTAGAAGATTTCACAAAACCCTTATCACTAAGTTTTCGGCTTTTGGGGAAAATATTGGTTGATAAATTAGTAGTTGTTGTTCTTGTTTCTTTTGTACCTTTAGTGGTTCTTATACCTGTCATGTTCCTTCGATTATTTACAAACGGGATTCAAGCTCTTATTTTTCCAACTTTAGCCGCGACTTATATAGGAAAATCCATAGAGGGTCATCATTAACTAGTTTTTCTGATTGATATTCGGGAATTTAATATAAAGGAAAGAGATCTAAAAGATCTTTTTCCTTAATACACTAAAGGGGCGCCCCTCTAACTAGACTTCTTACGCAGACGCAGATGCTTAGACTGGTGAATAATAAGGAAAGGCAGGGATGGATATGGTGGAGCATAGTTCCGATCTTAGGGTGACAATGGAAAAATAGAGGTTTATGTAAGGCCCTGAACGGTAACCGGTCAGCGGATCTACACGATTTCCATAGTTTTGCTCAAACTGAAGGCAACAAAACTAGGTTGGAACAAGTTATTTTCCAGAACCTCTAAACATGTCAAATATGTTTTCATATTTGACATCCTATTCTCAATCAATCATAACTTATTCAGTAACAATCCAAATTAAACAAATTATACCTCCATAGAAACTACATTGGATGAATTACGATTCATAAGAAGAAACTAAAGTTTAAATCAATTTCCAAGTTATTCATAATAATTGGGCTCAAAGAAAGGAAAAATTACACCTTTCAGACTAACCTCGTGTTTTATAGTGAAAAAAAAATATACTTAAAATAGTACTTTTTGTAGGTTCGAGAGATTAAAATCAAACTAGACGAGCCTAAACCAAGAAATGGTCGTTCACATCTTACTTCGGTCACAAAGGTGGAGATGATGGGTTGATCTTACAAGAGAGAAGCAGAAAAGGTTGAGAAATCACTGTGTGATGAAAAAAATAGTAGTGTGTAATTGAAGACTAAATTTATGACTATAAACTTGATTATTTTTGGGATAGATCTCTGTTATATTCTTGCTTCAAATAGATGAAGCCATTTATTATATAGTTTTGTAGTGAACACACTAATTTCTCGTAAGTTGTGGAAGTTGTAAAGAGATGGATAAGTGATGATCGTGGAGATTGTAGTGGAGTCATGTCCGCTAAGTCAGGAGGACTGTATGACCACTACTCATCATCCTCTCAACTGATCCTAACCATCCCACTACTTATTACCTTCTCGTCGTGGATGTGTTGACACATCGCACATTTCTGTAGACCGCCAGAACAATACCCCAATGAGAACCCCCCCCCCGCGGCCCCCCGACCCCCCACCCACCCACCACTACCACATGTGACATATCTGATATCTCACAGAAAAATAAAAAGTCATGGACTACTACTATTTTGGTTAGCTCAGGTGAATAACCTGCTAAATTAGTGAGGCCAGTCGCTCAGTTCACTAAGTGGTTAAGTAGATTGGTCAGTGTCAATCTAGTAAAAATAGTAAGTTTAGTAATCATGTGGTAGCTTAAAAGTAGCATGGGATAAATTTAAAAGTGTTTGGAGCCAAGATTACGCAAGAATTCCCAAGGACCGAAAATAGTACTCTCGAGGACCGAACGAGAAAGACTTGATGTATTGTTCTTGAGAACAGTCTTAGGATGGGCATGGCGTGGCGCTATCATGGAGCTAGCGCCAAGAGTGAGGGTGGCATTTTCGTGGAGCTAACGCCAAAAGTGAGGCTGGCCCTGGCACTAAGCCAACGCCGTAAATATGTTAAAGATTTTTCGAGGACCAACTATCAAATTAAGACGTGCCCTTGAGGATTTTTCATTGGGTTAGGACGCGTCCTCAAGGACCAGCTCCATTTGTTAAGGCGCGTTCTCATGGATTGGTCTTTCAGTCGTGACGCTTCCTTAAGGAATGATCCTCTGGATATAACGCTTCCTCGAGGATCGACACTCTAGTTGCGAAGCTATTCCAAGGAATATAGTTAGGTATAATGCTAGCGCTACAAGTGGCACGGGTATTATGGCGCTGGCACTAGGCCCGCTGTAAGATTCAAGGCGCTTCCTCGAGGATCGACTATTGAGCCAGGATGTGTCCTCAGGCTCAATCATGAAGTTTATAACACTTCCTCAAGGACTGAGTATTGAGCCAAGACGTGTCCTCTAGAATCAGTTATGGAGTTAGGTCACTACCTCGAGGACCGAACCATGTCAATCCTCGCCTGGCGGAGCAATTAACGTGAACGACACGAATTAAAGTCCAATATAAGCTTAGGAGTCGCTACATTTAGTTTTGCGTTGCAAACAACAAACTAAGCCGTCCAACCTTAGCAAAACACTTGGACGCCCAACATTTAGTTTTACAACACTTATAAGCATTGCAAACACTATACTTAACATGTTATACATATTTTTATACTTAGCATGTTACACATATTTTTATACTCAGCATGTCAATACTGATTGGCACATTTGAACTCACATCGTTCCTCATAAACTCAATAAAATAAAATACGCATTTTATTTTAGTTTGTCTATTTTTAGAAAGCCTCACTAGTCTTGTCAGACTCATCAACTAGTCAAGCATGACAAGCCATTAGTCAACTGACTAACTTAACAAGTCTCCTTCGACTTCACATTAGTATTACTTAATCCTACTAAAATTACACGAAACGTAAAAGATGTCACAAATAGGGGGATGTTCACTAGGGTATGGGTCTAGCGGTCTACGACATGTGGTGTATCTATACACCTATTACGAGAAGCGTATGGAATTTGCCACAGTTAGTAAAGTAGAAGAGTGATGGGTGTGTAACCGTCCAGTCTTCCCCACAAATGGGATACGGTTTTCAACACACTCTCCATCACCTCCACTTCACCACTACTTCACAACTGCTACCACTTCTGATAAGTGCCTAATTTACATATTTTAAGTATCGTTTCCTTATACTTATTTTCTACATTTTGTGTGAATTACTGCGTATTATTACTACTTTTGTAGTTTATGTGTTTTATTAGGTTATATCTCTGAAAGAAGTGAAATTGAGCTCTACAAGGAAGAATTGCTAAAACCTAGGCCAAAGCATTACCATCTAACGAAACCACAAATGCTTAACAAAAATCATTAAATCAAATTTCAACCAAGGCAAATAATCATAAAGAAATTGCAAAAATTAACTAAAATAGAATTATACCACTTTTATTGAAACAATGGCTTCCTCCGTCACCTCGGCATATGGGGTTTAGCTCATTGTATTAGAAAAGCCCTCAAAAATATATTCCATAGCTCAAAAAGTGCTTCCAATGGTGAAATAATAGTAACACATGAGATTTGATACACTTATAAGCGTTACAGAGAAGTATTCTCTGCGTTACAGAAGAAAGAAAAGAAAACAGAAAGAAAGGACGGACTCCAGGCGCTTCAGAAATATGACTGAATCAGCGACAACTTCAGCGACAGTTTCTGGGCTCCTTATGTTCTTCACCTTCTTCTTCACCAGCAACAAACCATTTTTTTCCTGGAATTTTTTTCTTTGATTCTCTGGCTCTCTCTGAGTTCTCCATACCCCCCTACTCTGTATGACTCCTCTATTTATAATGTAACCTCAACAACCTCTATATCTCCCTCAAATCGTCGCATTTATCCTCTTTAATCAAGAGAAATATTCTCGGGAAAAATATCAATCTTGATCTTATTTTATGTCTTCGCTTGAACATCTCCCAATTAGTTGTTTCCTTCTCACAGATGATGCGCACAATTCTTGGGGAAATATTACCTTCTTCGTTACACAGAACATCTCAAATACCCGAAATATTTTCTTTCCTTTCTTACGGACAATTGTGGAGATTCTGTTTTGATTTCCACGTATCCAATTTGTGTATAACCCTTTTAAATAGCGCAAGGAAATATCCTGTCATAAAACTCTAAAATTTCTCCTCTTAATTCACGTAGAAAGATTACACAGTTAAGAAGAGAAATCTTCCCGCCCATATTCAATTTCAAATAAGAAGAGGGTGCCTTTATCAAAACTTGGGAGTGCCTTTAACACTTTTGCTGGAGGTGTTTTTAACACTTTTTAGGCCAATTTTCTCCACAAAAGTTTATTCTTCCAAAAACCCTAAAATCACATAATATTAGTACAAAATATGAGAACTATTAACACAAGTATGAGACTAAATAAGACACATAAATGTGGCTATCATGGAGTTATGACATGGGAAAATCAATTGAACAATGTTGTCACAATATTGTCAAATCAACTGAACGATCTGCTCAAAGACTTTCTGAACTTTTGCAGCAAGTAGATGATTGTCCTCTATATAATGCTTAAAGTACTGATTTTTATGATTCTCATGATATTAATTATGATACCGTTAGGAACGATGAATCTTTGTACTGTGAGAATGAGGATGAACTTGACACTTGTGATTATAGGAATATAGATACTGTTATGACATCTGAATTCAGTATATCTTGTTCCACTGTAGTTTATATTGATGATTATTCGACTAATTATTCAGATGATGATGATGATTTAGAAGAACATGTTTATACAGGGGATACTATTGTCGAGTTTAACGACTCAGAGGCAGTAAATGTACAAATTGATATACCTTCTAATCATGTGAATTGTGAGATTCCTACAGGTCACCTAGAAGAGGATGATAACGATCCAATTACTCATGAAACTGATGTTGCATTGAATGATTATTTCACTGATCCATCTAGTGCATTTATAAATGCTTGTATAAATTATGAGGAGATTGATATTGGCCAAACTATTTTCTTAAATTGAACCACTAGATGTATGTTTAACTCAATTTGCAGATTCCGATGATCCGATGCTTATTGACATTGTCAATGCATTGCGTCCTCAAATGGTTGATGAAGGTAACACAACCATAGAAGTTATTTCCGCGGACTTAAAACCTGTTTTAGGGTACACAAAAAGTGTTGAAATATCTCAACAATCTTTACTGGTAATCCGTGAGTCAGATTTTTGTGTTACTATGAATAAAAGTAAAAGTCGGAATTGTGCTCTTTCGAACCTTAAGGTTGATTTCACTTTATTTAGCTTTATTGGTACTAATAAATCTAGTGTTTGCAGGTTCATATTTTTAGAAAAACTTATATATTGGGATGATCCCCAACTTTTCAGACTTTATGTTTATGCTTGGCAGTTGACTTTTTGGTACCATTGTCATTTTGTTTGAGATTAACTGCGGCGTAACCAGGGAAACAAGTATCATTCGCTTCATGGGAGTCAACCCATCAAAAAAATTTTCCTTCACTTTATCTTTTATATTTAGTTGTTTACTTTTTTTATATTAATTTAGGATTTCCCATCTTGATTTCTACATTGGATGATTCAATTTACATTGAGGAAAATGTAAAGTTTAAGTGTGGGGGAGTGTTAAGCATATAAGATTTTTAAGTATTCACTTTTTAGGCAGAAAATTTTCAACTTTTTCGTAATTATTTGCATGAAACCTCCAATTTTTAGATATTTTAGAGTCACTTAGTATACTTCTAGCTACATTTACATACAGAGCTCTCATTGAAATAACTGAACTTAGAAGTATTAGAGAACTATATTCGGGGTCCTTAGTTGTTGAGAGGCTAGAGCTGACAAAAAGGGACTTAAACCGCCGATCGCGAGTTCACTATTAGAGTTGTTGATCATTCAATACCTTGAGAGAGGCACCAAACTTTCAATTGTCCGTTTAGAGTGCTTCATCTGCGCAAATTCCGGGTAGAATGATGAGCTACCCAACCTCGCACCATTTCAACACTATTTTTTTATCTCTTGATGCTAATTCTATCAATTATGAGGGTGACATCAAAATTGGGAAAAACCTTACCTTGTAATTTGATTTGCAGTTGACACCACTCTATTTTTCTCTCGACAACAACAGGTCCATAGAAACATATCATCATCAACAAGCGGAACATTACAAATTTGAATAAAGTTAAAGAGCAAAATATTATATCCTAATTGAAGACTAAGTACAAGATCGAAGAAATCAAAAGAAATAGATTTTTATGAAGTTTAAGATACCGAGACAATAAAAGTTGTGAAAAATCAAGTGGTAAAGTCCTTTCTCCACTGCCATATTAGTTTCATTGTTATTCTTTTAGTTTGTATTTCACATTTCTTGTCTTTAAAAAATGAAAAAAAATAAAAAAAAACAGAAAAAAAGAAAGAAAGAAAAAATATATATTTGTTTTTATTGCTTTAGAGTATATTTTCTTTTGTATTTATTCGTTAAGGACGTGGGTAAGAGGAAATCTATAAAGAAGTTTCAAACAACAAAAATATGAGAAGAAAAGAGTAATAAATTGTCAGAGTTCTACGAAGTTCAAGAGTTCATCATCTACAATTGAAGCCGAAGACGTTTCTATGGGACGCTATGAGAGTGGTGCTGATTATAGATTGGATGAGAAGGTGAGTGAGCATTCCCATCCTAGCATAGTGGTTGATTTCCTTTCATATAGATCATCAGAAAACAAGTATTTTTCTTCCCATGTTTCTATGGGATATTCAGATATAATTCGGAAGGATTTTCCTTCTCACCATTCAACGTTGCAGGATTTTTATCTTCATTCCTGCATGTACACATGAGAACCATAAAGTGCGTCTTTTAAGTGTCAAATTCATAAAATCCTTTTGGTGAGGCAGAAACATTCGGTCGCTCTTGATCCTGAATTCTTTGACATGGTGGTTTTCTCCTAACTCAAGAGTTAAGCATGAGAATAATTTTCTTTGATACATCTAACTTCTTATTATTAGTGTGCAGAAACTTTATGTCCTCATAGCTCTTTGGATGCTTACGATTTTGGAATTTTTAAAACTTGGAGTAGGTTTTGTGGGTATATCTTTAGTAAACTCTCACGAGGCTGTAACTCGTCCACTAGGGACACCTAGGGGTTTAAAGGCTTTTTACACATGCTAAGTGTAACCGTGTCCTCAACGAAAGGGAGTTGTATTTTACCTTAGGTTAGTTTAGGATATAAAGTTTGCTCGAGGACTAGCAAAAGCTAAGTGTGGGGGAATTTGATAAGTGCATAATTTACATATTTTAAGTATCGTTTCCTTATACTTATTTTCTAGATTTTGTGTGAATTACTGTGTATTATTACTACTTTTGTAGTTTATGTGTTTTATTAGGTTATATCTCTGAAAGAAGTGAAATTGAGCTCTACAAGGAAGAATTGCTAAATACTCAATGTAACTAGTATATTCCATGATTTCTACCCTCCATCTTGTAGATAATTGAAAGGCGAAGCCACCGCAAAAATAATGAGGTCATTCCGAGTTCGTATGAAGAAGTTATGAGCAAAACCGTTAAACCAACTTGGATTTGGTATCTGTTGGGCCATATTGGGCCTGCACGGGAAGAGAAATAAGGGAAGCGTTTTGGGCTCGCCTTTGACGTGAAAATTAGGGTTTTTGTTGGTTTTTGAGGAGGTTACTTCTCCTAATTGGATAAGAACCAAAAGGAGGTGGAATATTTTAATAAGATTAGGTTTTCCTAGTTGGATAAGGATCAAGAGGAGGTTACCAAAACCTATATAAAGGGGAATCTAGATACAATTTTCTACACAACTTCTCACAGATAGAATATTTTCTTTAATATTTTTAATGGCTTTGAGAAAGCCATGTCTAGCTAAATCTCTTTGTTAGGATGAAAGGATGAACTTGTAGAGATAGATTTTCTTGTGTTTCAAAACTAGGGTTTTCAACTATAAAAACTTAATGTTAATGTTTTGTCTCTCTTTCAATGTTTTATCTTTCTCGATGATTTTTCATGTTCTATGCCATGTATACTTAGTACATCGAAATTCTACTTATCCCACGTATACTTAGTACTTCAAAATTCTACTTTAGGTTGAGAACAAACAATTCTTTTTGAAAATTCTTTTCTTCGGTTCTTAAACGAAATATCTTCCATGTATTAGTAACTAGATTTTTTATTTTGCATGAGTAAAATCGATACCCTTTGTGATGAACGCAAGTAAACCCTAATCTACAACGGATTCCGGAAACCTTAACGTTTTTCTATTATTGATTTCAATGTTTATTAAATAGTTTTAATTCATTCATTAGTTTAATTCTTTACAAATATCGAAAAAACATCTTTTGACCTGAAAGTTACTTGAATTAATTAGTATAAGTAATACACATTCCTCGTGGCAACGAACCGTATTTGCTATTGTCTACATCTTTCGACACCGTGCGCTTGCGGTAAAACAAAGTCGGTTTTTCAACGCATCAACTTCCTACAAGGATAGGGTGAACGGTTGCTATGTTACTATAAATAGATTCCTCAATCTATTGAAATCGGGAGACAGAGGACACACATGGCGTACAAGATACAACATATGAATCGACTGTCTGATTTTCATAAAAGCTTTCTCTCAATCATACATAAATAACTTTTCATAGCAAACACATACCCGTCATACTTAACGAAGCACGGTACTCCGACCTCAACACTTCTCTGCTTCCTTGCCTAAGACCAACTTTTTTCCTTCCTTTGTGACCGAAACAAGAATGGAACGACCATTTCTTGGTCTAAGACAATCTTGCATGATTTTGATCTCTCGAACTGAAAAGTACTTCCACAGTATAAATATTTTCGGGAATAGAAGAATTCTCCTCATCTTACTCTATTTTTCCCGTTTTACCCTTAAATTCGTTTTACCCAGACACTAGGATAATAATATTTTATTTGATTGATAAACTTGAAATCCTAAGCATGAATGCAGAAATATTGCAATCATTTTGGATGAATTACGAATTTTTTTAAAAAAATATAGGGAAACACTGGGAAAATGATTTTAGAGTACTTAAGCATTTGAAGCTTTGAGCCACTTGTTGTGTGTCACTACCCCTTATGGCTTATCAGTGCTGATGAGCTTGGAATATAGTTTCAATGATTGTACAAGGCTTTTCTTTATTCTTCTTATCTTCAGCAGGGACGACTCTAATCTTTGGTAAAATATTGATCAACCTCCCATTCACATCGCCTAGTCATAGCGGAGTTGGTCTCTGGATCAAGTCCCCAAAGCTTGATAGGACATGGGGTAGATGGTTGCAAAGATAAATATTGAATAAAACTTATTTGGTCGAGTCTCAAAGTTTTGATCGAATCCCTAAGCTTCGATGATAACAAGGAACCCGTCTTGTTATTGTGAATCGATAAGCACCCCAGAACCATGTCGTAGTCTGGATCCTCTTTAATAATATAAAACTTTGCATTCGTCTGAGCATTACCCATCTTCTTTCCGGGAGTGACGTGTCCATAAGCATCTTTGGGTTCTCCCTCATAATCCTTAATAACGGTTGGGGAATGGGTGGCTTCTCTTCGAGGAATCTCTGTAGCCCCTAGAGTCTTGATGGTGACAACATCACATCCATGCCATCATCGATTAATGTTTTCCAAAACTTAGCATCTTTGAGATGAACAGTGGTGAGGAGTCCCCAGCCGTACCCTTCATTGTTTTTGTCGACCATTTCCTCCAAAGGAAGCTTGACTTGAACGGGGGTATCTTCAGCAAAAGATAAGTATAGGGCTGGGCCGGATTAACCGAATACTGAAATGAACCGAAAAAAACCCCTAAACCGAAACCGATATTAGCCGAACCGAAGCTGAATCGAAGTTGAACCGGATGTCCTGAACCGAACCGAGTTTAATAGGGTTCAGGTTCGGTCTTGGTTCACCCATTCCCGAACCAACCGAACCGAACTGAGTCATTACTTCAGTCTTCAGATTCTCAGAATTCAGAAACAGAAAGAAACTAAGAAAGAACTCATTCCCGTACTACTTCCAAATTCCCAAAAATTTACTTAGTTTATATTCTTTAGAAGATGGATTTCCTTAATTCAGCCGTCAGCGACTCAGCAAGAATAAAATCTTGAGATCTTCTGATTCTTCCCTGTTAAGTCGGAATCCTTCTGGTATGTTAAGTTTTTAACCAAATTATTAGGGTTTTTAATCTTTTTTATAATTATTATTGCTGATGCTGCCTCCCATTCCCTTCTTTACTAAGGATTCAATCTATTAATCTAAGATCAAGGCATCAAGCATAAACATTCAAATCAATAGTTAGTAGTGAATTCAATCTATCATTATTGCTGATGTAGCCTTAGTGTTTTACTAGTTTTAGTTTACTTGCAGTCTTGCACAGGTCTATAGCCTGTGTCTGTAGCCTTAGTGCTTAGTGAATATTGAATATTAATCTAAGATCAAGGCATCAAGCATAAACATTCAATAGAATAATTCAGAGATTCTTAATAGAATAATTCAAAGATTCTTCGTCAACATGAAGAGGCCTGCCCCATTGAACCCTTCTTCAAAAGGGAAATCATCAAACACAAATAGTGTAAATAGTCCCAAAACTAACTCATTAACAGCAGCACCACATGGGCCACAGGTTGGCAGTGTAAAGAGTCCCAAAACTTTTTTCTTAGTACTTAATAAATTGTATATGTATTGGTGTTACACTATTAGTTATTTTTTGAAATACAGGTGCAAGGTGACCGTAGTGGAACTACAAGCACAAATATTGTTCAAGTTGATGAGAAAGAGGAAATGCTTCTCAAGCAAGAACAACAACATTTGGAATTGCTGAAACAAAAAGAAAAAGAACCTATTTGGGAGCATTATACCAGGTTTTATGAGGATCATCAACTTAAAGCGTTGTGCAATCATTGCAAGGAGAAGAAATTGTTTTGTCACCCGAAAAATAATGGTACAAAGGCGTTACATGACCATATGGAAAAATGCAGAAGTTATCCACATAATATAGAGGCTTGGAGTCTAAAACAGAAGGTGTTGATTTTTAGCAAAGGAAATGATGTGCTAGCAGTGGGGAGTACACAAGTGAAAATCATTAAGGCGTGTATTCGAATGATTATTTTAGATGAATTGCCATTCAGTTTTGTGGAAAGAGAAAGTTTTCGTGCTTTTTGTGAGAGAGCTTGCGCCTATTGGAAAGTCCCTTCTCGTAAAATCGTTGCTAAAGAGGTGATGAACTTGTTCTTACTAGAAAAGAATAAATTAAGGAACGAGTTGAATGGGCGTAGAGTATGTCTAACCACTGACACTTGGACATCTGTTCAGAATATTAATTATATGGTCGTTACTGCCCATTTTATTGATGAAGAATGGGTGCTTCACAAGAGGATTTTAGCGTTTTGTGTCATTCCAAATCATAAGGGGGAATCCATAGCTAAGCTTTTGGAGGAGTGTTTGATTGATTGGGGTATAAAGAAGGTTTTGACAGTCACAGTTGACAATGCTTTTGCGAACGAATCTGGATTAAGGGATTTGATCAAAAGAACGTCTTCATGGAAACCTAATGCACTTCTTCATGGAGGTAAGAATTTACATATGCGGTGTGTTGCTCACATCTTGAATCTAATTGTTAATGATGGATTGGTTGAGCTTAATAAGTCTATTCAAAGCATTCGTATTGCGGTTAGATATGTAAGATCTTCTCCTCAAAGGTCAGATATGTTTAAGGAATGTGTTAAAAAAACTAATGTCGAGAGTAGAGGTTCTGTAATTATGGATGTCCCTACAAGATGGAATTCTACTTTCTTGATGTTGGAAGCTGCAATGAAATTACGGAAGGCTTTTGATAAATTGGCAGAAGATGATGGTCATTACAATGCTTACTTTTATGGGGATAAGAATGACAAGCCAAGGGAAGGGCCGCCAAATGATGATGATTGGGATAAAGCGCAACTGTTTGCTCAGTTCTTAAGACCTTTTTATGAAGTCACATTAAAGGTATGTTGTTCAAATACTCTGACAATACAAAATATACTTAGCGACATGATTAGAATCCATGGCATTTTAAGTCAATCGGCAAACAGTGCTTTGTCTTTAATTTCGAGGCCCATGCAGAACAAGTACGATAAATATTGGAGCAACATGAAAGAAATGAATGAATATTTATTTACAGGTATGGTTCTATATCCACGACAGAAACTAGAAGGGCTTGGTGACTATTTTGAGCTGATTTACGGGGAGTTTGCTGATGAAGTTGACATATCATTGCAAAGGGTGAAATATTTCTTAAATGAACTATATAGAAAGTATTTAGAAGATTTCCCATTGCATACTCAAGAACCTCAACAAAGTGACAGTGTTGGTAGTGTTTGTAGTTCTCAAAAGTCTGGTGAAAGATCTTTAAATATGACAGAGTTTGACAAAAGATTAGAGGAAAAGTTGGCAAGAAGGAAAGTAAAAAAGGCTGAAGTTGTTATAGCAACTGATATGGAAAAATATCTTTGTGACCCCATTGAGGATGATGAGATTCCAAATTTTGATATACTAAATTGGTGGAGAGTGAATACCATAAATATCCAACTCTGGCGTTTGTTGCAAGAGATGTTCTGATGCATCGGAAAACCGACTTTGTTTCACCGCAAGCGCACAGTGTCGAAAGATGTAGACAAGAGCAAATATGGTTCGTTCCCACGAGGAGTTTGGATTAAAATATTCTTTTTAGGTTTTATTTATAAAGAATTAAATTAACTAGTGAATTAAAATTATTTAATAGAGTTTTAAAAACAGTACGAGGAAAATGTTAAGGTTCCGGGAATCCGTTGTAGGTCAGGGTTTAATTGCGTTCGTCACATAGGGTCTCGATTTCAAAAAGAATTGTTTGTTCTCAACCTAAAGTAGAATTTCGAAGTACTAAGTATACGGGGCATAAAGAGTCAAAGAATATTCATAAAACAATTTCATACAAGGTTTCAAAGAGTCCTTATACTAATCAAACAATGAACTATACGTGGCGTAGAACATGAAAAATCATCGAGACGGTAAAACGTTAAGAGAGAGACAAATTAATGATATTTAGTTCATATAATTGAAAACTCTAGTTTTGAAACACAAAGAAAACCATCTCTACAAGTTCATCCTTTCGCCCTAACAAGAGAATTAGCCCAACATGGCTTTCTCAAAAGCCATACAAATTAATTAAGAAAAATAAACTAACCCTTTTCAGTGTTCCTCCGGTCTCCAGAAAATTGCTTCTGTCCGTCCGTAAGTGAAGTTTTGTGTCTGTCTAAGTTCTCTCTTGTGTAGGTGTGTTGTCCGTGTGTGAGGGGTCTCTCTTTCTTGTCGCTGTATATGGGTATATATAGACAACAAGCAACTCCTTTTCCGTGTAAAACTCTAGAGAAATCTCACCGACCAAACTATTCTTTCCGTGTACAACACGGTTAAGCTTTCCTTCTTCAACCCAACTTCTAAAACTTGGACTCGAGCTCCTCCGTCGATTTACTGGATTGTCGCTCAAGTTTTTCTTGCCATACAGAAGCAACACTTCATCTCAATCAACGATTGCCAACTGTGTTCTCAAGCTGACCCACAGACTCGAACTCAACAGCCTCCAGCAATGTCTAACATCCTGACCCATAACACCATCCCATCTTTCAATGGAAGAAACCATCACAGACTCAGCTACCATGACCCATTCTCGACATCAACTCACCATGGCAGCAAACCTAACAGTAACCCAACTTCCATTTTCTCGACCAAAACCAACAACTCCCATATTTCCATCAACACTTCCAGCCTCTCTCGAGCTCAATTATCAATCACTGATAATGGCAGCATCATTTCCTCCATCACCAAACATCACGAGTTCACCACTATGCTGCCAGCAATCAAGCTATCCATCACCAGACTCTTCCAACTTCACTTCCACTCTCGAGATCCACATCTCCATCAACATCATCATCATCAGGTTCATCGCAGTTGACAATGATCATCATCAGGTTCATCACAGTTGACAATGATCATCATTTGAGCTCTGTTCTTCCATAACTCTCCATTGTTTTGATTATCATCCATACTTTCCAACCACCTGTACAACCCAATGAATCCACTCACTCCAAAAAATCAGCATAACAAAACTAACCAGAGATTGATTTCTCTGTTCGTGAAGTGAGAATGAAGAAGGTGCCACTTAGCTAGTTGACCGGTGCTGATAACATAATTCAAATATGGGCAGCCCTGAACGGAATGGCTGGTGCCATTAACAGTAACCAATCAACTGTCAGTCTCACGAAACTGACAGTTGAAGTAATACTGGCTACCCCTTAGCGTACGACTGGGTGTAAATATCCGCTCACATTGAAATGACCATTTTGCCCTTTTTCTTGTTTCGCTCATAACTTTCTCATACGAAGTCAGAATGACCTCGTTCTTTCGCCGTTGGATTCGTAATCAAATTCTCTACAAGATGGAGGGTAGAAATCCTGGAATGGACTGAGATATACTGGGTCTTTGGCAATTCTTCTCTTGTAAAGCTCTATTTCGCTTGTTCAGAGACGTAACCTAATAAAACGCACAAACTAGAAAACTAATAATAAAACACGGTAATTCACACAAAATCTAGCAGATAAGAATAAGGAAATGATACTTAAAATGTATAAATTATGCACTTATCATGTTCTTGCAGTTCCGGTGTCAACTATTGCTTCAGAATCTTCTTTTAGCACTAGTGGACGTGTTATTGATTCCTATCGTAGTTCCTTGAGTCCCAAAATGGTGGAGGCTTTGATATGCACACAAAATTGGCTTTGTAGTACTCATGTTGCACTTCATCATGATCCCACCATCGCTGAAATAGAATTCTGTGAAGAAGTAGAAAATGGTAATTATGTTTGTTGATTGCTCTCTAATATCTTAAAAGTTATGAATTATTTTTGCTAAACATATGCTTGATATTGTCTTTAACTATATATTATCTTTTGTATAGATGTGTTAATCCAATAATCAACAAAGAATGCGATGTTTCCTCCGAAGATATTTTACTGTCAACAGGTTAAAGGTCAGTTGTTAATTTTACTGTCAACTTTTTTTTTCTCTTCTATTTATGCCTGAAGTCGTTCCTTCCTGTAATCAGGCCTGAGTACTGCTTGAATCTGCAGGTGTGTAGCATTTGTTTTTAATATGGTTTTGTTTTGAGTAAAAAGTATGTTAGAAAGTATAATTCTTTTTGGGTTTGCTTGAAGTATTGTTAAGTCGCCTTGAATATCTTCCTTGTTTTCTCCTTTGTCTTTCTTGGTTTTTTTCATTGAATTACTTTCTTTTGTAATGCATTTAAATGGGAGCTGGTTTATAAAATTTAAGATTCATTTACTCAATTCCCAGATCAGTTATATATATTTCTCTTCATAAAACCATTATGAAAATAAAAACTGCCGAGGAAGAACATTTTCATTCCTTCGAATACGGCCTGTATTCCTAGGAATGACCAGTATTGTAGTAGTCCTGATCTATAAATAGTGTGCAAGGACTGCCTGTAGATGTAGAGGGAGAATGCTAGAAGAATATTAAAAAGAGAATTCCAGGTTAAAGGAAGTGAAAAACAATGACTGATTCGTTCTAAAGTTTAGTGTAGGGTTGTTTTACAAAGTAGGTTTTCATTTTCTACCTGGGTTACTAAGTATGAAATGACTCAAATGAGTTTTTGAAAACTTGAGTTTTGTGGCATGAGTACTGCTTGAATCTGCAGGTGTGTAGCCTGCTTGATGAATCTACACAGGCCTGTGTAGCCTGTGTAGCCTAAGTTTAACCTTTGTCAAATTCATCTCTCTATATTGTTTCGCCTTTATCTGTTTTGTTCCTTCTCTTTAGAGATTTAACTCAGCTAAACTTCTTTAACAGGTTCTATTGCATTTCTCTATATTACACCTCATTTTATCTCCTTTGTCTGCCTAAATTATGTCAGTTGTATCTTCTTTTATGCATTCATTTGCCTAACTGCATTTCTCTGTTATAATCCTTATTGCATTATTATACCTATCTGCATCTTTTTCACCTTAAGTATGAGTGCATTCTGATTTTATGCTTGCATTTTAGCTTTTACTACTGATTTTTCTGGTGTTTCTGAACTTCCATTTTTTTACCTTTATTACTGCAATGCACTCAATCTGATGTTGCCAAAAAGAATTATTAGGACAAAGATATTATATTGTTACTGCAATGATTATCCTTTCTCTTCTTTCATTTGTCCCTTTGGTCTTTGATTCAGGCAATGGTTTCAACTTATTTTTTTCATTCCAGGTTCAGATGTTCAAGGTGGTGTTTTGGTAGAGAAATGCTGAAAGTTCCAAGTTTTTTGTTAGAAGTAGTAACTAATTTACTCTGATTCTACTGATGTTTGCTCAATTCTTTTGCTATATTATCTATATACTTTATTATATTAATATGAGTGTGTAGTTTTTCAAGTTTTTTTGACTTAAAATATTTGTTATTCAATATTAAAATGGTAGTTTTTTGTTGGTTCAAAACCGATACCGAACCGAATTGACTCTTACCGAATTCACCCCGAACCGATAAGGTTCCATCTTTTTAATAGTGTTTCCCGAACCGTACCGAACCGAAATATTGAAAGTAGGGAGGGAGTAGGATAGATTAAATACCAAACCGAAGTGTCTCGAACCCACCCCTAGATAAGTATTTACTGAATGCACCACGATTGGGAGCAACGAAAATACCTTTCTGTTGTGCATTGAGAAGTAAAGAAGTTCGCACATGTAATCCATCAAGGATTGAACTGTTTGGTTGATAGACTCTTCGGAAAGAGTAAATCTTTTGACATAGAGCAGATTCCTGTGGACATCTTCAATCCCCAAGTGTAGTTCACCTGATTCTATATTTTCTGATGTGTTTCAAACTTTTGCATTCGCTGGTAGGATGGTTGACGAACTGGTGAAAACGACAATAATTTGGATCTGACATTTCTTGAGCTATTGGTGCACGCTCCACAAGTGGTAACTTGATGGCAACGTCTTGTATCCAGACTTCCAGTAACTCGAGGACCTCCTCTATAGGAAAAGGAAAGTCTGGAAATGTTAGATGTTGTTTCATCTCTTGTTTATGTTGTTGTTGTTGTTATCGCGGAGTCTTAGCTGGACCTTTGGATTAGGAACCCCCTATAACAGCCGTGAATAAATCTTGTGCACTGATCAATGAAAGACAGACTTATGTGTTGGCGATGGCTCTAAATCTCGTACACTGAACATTGAAAAAGACTTATGTGTTGGCGATGGCTGAGGACACGATGAATTAGTAGCATATTGTTATATGAATCACTTCGGTATTCCAAATTTCTATCATATCGTATCGAGTTCTTCAAATTTGTTTTGGTATGACATGGGAAGCCGATTTTTTTTTTTTTTGAAATATAATCTAAATTGCATTAAAAGGTGATTACAAGGGGGTAAGTAGTACCCAATGAGTTATTTATTAAAATTTGGTTAATAAAGGTAGGAGTAATGAGGTCCCAAGTCTGTGTTGATAAATTGCTGCTTTGACTTCCATCTGCTGCATGATTAGCCAGACCGTCAGCCGCTTGGTTTCCTTCTATATAAGTGTGGCAGATCTCATAAAGTGGAATCTGGTGAAGTTTTTGCTTTATTTCTGTGATAATTTGTAAAACCCCTTATCCTAGAACAACTTATCATATAATGTCTGATTTAGGTTATTTGGTAGGCTAGTGACTCCCACAAACGGTTAGGAACGTGGGTTTAGTTAAGAATTAGTGGGAGGAATCCGAGTAAGACTAGGAAGACTAATTAGAAGTTTCGAGTAGTTAAGGTTACATTCGGTTTTTTTTAAGAGAAAGAAACTTCTAAGGGAGATAGCCGGGAACAATACATGTGGGGAGTTTCTGTTAGCGGATTCCAGGAGAATTGAGGAGAAGAAGAGATGCCAGACTTAGGAATCAGACTGAAGCCTGTAGAAGAATCGTGGTAGCAAAGAATCAAGTAGGTTTTCTCTCTTTCATAACATTTATAGCTTAATCTAATGGAGCAACGGATTTTCTTGGCTATGGAGTTTAAGTACCGTTTCAAATTAATGATACTGGTAAACCTAATTTTTGTTTATGAAACTCTTAAAACCGGTCTAAGTAAGGGTTGTTTATACTTGTATAGTTGTATGCTACCATCAGATAAGTCCCCCTCAAAACTCACCAGTAGTCTAACTCGAAGTGCAAAGTTAGGGCTATTAAATCAAGAGCCGAACCCAATTAAAGTTGACAGAAATCTCTATTTTAGAATTTTACGATTTATAAAAGTTAGCTTGAAATAGGGTGGACGTGCTTCTTTGCTTTAAGATTTGCATTGCTTGGTATATACTTGATATTATGGGTTAACAAGTTACAGTAAACTGTTGGTATATTAAAAGGGTAATTGATGACTTAGTTAATTGAAATGCTTTGTTTATGATTGTTGGTTTAGTAATAAAAATCTCGTGAAGGGTACATCATACATTTCTTTCACTTACACTTAGTTTCCCTCTTTTGTGCCCTTGTTTGAATTGTTGTTCTGTGGTCAAGATTGGATTTTTATGACCTTTCAGTGGGTGATTTTGAGGTAAGGGAATAATCTAAAGTGAAGTTGAAAAGGACTGGTTACATCCTGGTAGGTTTTGTTAGCTTTTCTTTTGAATGAGATTTGTTTGACCCCTTATAAAATCTATTGTATAAGAAGTGTTAGGACCTCATTAATTGTATTTTGATACAAAACTAAAACAGTTAATACCCTTAGTTATTGCTATTTGAAATCGATACATCTAGACTTGGATAATTAGTCTCTTGAGCTTGTACAGTGTGTTGTGGTTGTTAATGGATAGTAGATAAAGGCTAGGATTTCAGCACCTACGTTACAGTAGAAGTTCTTGTTTCAATCTTGGACGTAACTGTGTAATGAATTTCAAAGCCATTGGTAAGTGTGATCCGTTGTTTCTGTGTGGATTTTGTCTGTAGATTTATTATGCATAACTAAGTCTTGCGCAGGGAATGAGATACATTCATGTTATTGTCATAGTGTCTCGATGGCTAAGGGAAAATGCATAGTGTTTTGATGACTGTTAATTTGTGGTGATTAGCAGTCATATTATCACCATTTAGAGTGAATGAATGGTGTGGTAATTCGTGTGTTTATTTTTATTGATTATTGTCGTAGTTGGCTCGATTCCTATAGTTTATTATGGCGACGACCGAGGGGTCGCCTAAAAGATATGGATCTATTATCTTGAATGGGATCGACAACACTTATTTCTGACGCACGGTTGGGAATTAAGTGGACTACGCAAGAGTCGATACGTGTCATAGTACGGCTAGAGATTGAAATTACAGAGAGGGGATGTCGATTAATTCCGTGGGTGGGAAATATATTTTATTACTACATGTTAACCTTTATTTTTGATGTCTCCGTATCTTATGCATAGTATGAGGTTCAATAACTATTTTTAGTCGTCGAATCTATTATTTTACCAAGAGATACTCCTATAAACCATTTTCGTACTTTGTCGCCATTTTAAGGATTTTGGGTTTCTAGGTTATTTGTAAGTTTTATAAAGGTGCGAAATCCTACTTTAAGTTGGGGTCTGACCCAACTTACTATTATTTTTCAGAGAACGGTGGTCGCGGAGCAACCTAATTAGTTGAACGACTTTTAGTTTCGAGAAGCTACATCATCTTTGTCTTCAAGGTGCTTAAACAACCAAATGTTTTTATAGTTTGTTTTTAAGTCTAGACTTCGTTATTTTAAGTAAGATTCTTATCGTTTAACTTATACAACCGACCTGCGTGTCGAAGATAGACTTTTGTTTTAAAGATCTTTTATAACTCTCATCATTTTAAATAAGACTTTTTTTTTTAAAACCTATTATTTTCAAGAGCCCCACACAATAGCCGGATCTCCATTTGTTGGCTTGAAAGTTTGAGTGTGTAAAGTGTTCCATGAGTATGCCACACTTCTATTTTAGGGTGGCCAACCTAGAATTATGAGGTGGGGCGTTACCTAATTCCAGAAATGTACCATGGCGGGGACTTTGGGGAGGTTAAAATTAGATAGAGATTCTCAGAGGTTAAAAATCTTTCAAGCGCGGTTCTGGAGGCCAAAAGCATGGCCCAAGATTCCGCTGACAGAGCATTGGTAATTCCTAGTGGTTGAGCTAATGCCATGAGAGTTTTCAAATATGAGTCCCTGCATATAAATCCCGCACCTGTGATTCCCGGGTGACCTCTAGATGCTCCATCCGTGTTGATATTGATCATCCCAAGGTAGGACTTGACCATCCCACTGATATTATTGTAGTTCGCCTTATGCCATTATGGTGGAGAGCAACTAGAGAATCACCAGGGAGTACTGGAGGAAGATTATATGTTGTTCATAAAATAGAAAACAAAAAGATGTAATGGTTGTTTCTGATCTTGGTTGTTGTAGGAGAAGGGAATAAATGTTTGGGAAGAAAACATAGGTGGAATGGGGAGTGTGTGGATTGGTCATGTGATAATCGATCTCGGGATAGGTTCCAAACTGTCGTTGCCTGCGCAATAGATAAGAATGTGATCAGCTGATTCTAGTTATGAATTGCATTGAGGCATCTGTCCGTATTGGTGACTCCAATGCGATTTAGGATTGGGAAGGTGGGTAATACCTTTTTGATGGCTTTCCATAAGAAAAGACGAATTTTGGGTGGAAATGGCAGAGTCCAAAGGAATTTCGTGGTTGGGTAGGGGTTTTGGTTAGAAGGGTTTGTTTCAAGATTCAGGCAGGTATAACCGGACGCAGTCGTGTATTTTCCCGTTTTTGAATGTGGCCAGATGATTAAGTCCTGCGGGGCATCTTAGGATAGGTGAATGTTAATGATTTTTTGTGCTACATGTGGAGGGATGTTTATGAGATTATCATGTGACCAACTATGAGAATGAGGGTCAATAATATCTGACATTGACTGAATAGGATGAAAAAGGTTGGGATTTAAATTTGGGTAATGAGAGATCCAATTGGCTTGGATTGGGGTGGATAATTCATTTTCGATACGGTGGAAGGTTAGAGATTAGAATTTATGTATTAAGTATGCTAGATGTCTCCATTGAGGACTAGAAAAGGAAAAAATGAGATAGTTGGCTTGGAATATCGGTTGTTGCTTGAGATATTTTTCGTTGCACATTTTGGCTAAAATTGAATGTGGTTGATCATGAAAGTTCAATATCCTTTTCATGAGAAGGGTTTTATTATGTTGACTACTTTTTCTGATGCGGAATCCTCCCGTTAGTATTGGTTTAGATAATTTATCGCATCCTAGAGGATGCAGTTTCTTGACGCAAGAATCATGTCCCCAGAAAAAGTTCATAGTAATACGATTTATCTTGTTGTGCACGTGGTTAGGTAAGATATGCATTTGCATAAGATGATTATATATGGGCATTAAGGATGTTTTGATAAGAACTAACCTGCCAGCAGACGTTAGGCATTTTGACATCCAGCCGTTTGCTTTTCTCGCTAGCCGCTGAAGTAGAGGTTGAAAGATAAGGCGATAAGATCTTCCTTGTTTAAATTGGACTCCTAGGTACGTGGGTGGATTTGGATTGGTTGGCATGCCGAAATTTTTTCCAAGATTGTCTACCTGTTGCAATTCAGTCTTGGATGATGTATGATTGTGGATTCGGAAGTGTTGATGATATGACATGCCGAATTATTGTAGGAGCGGAGCGAGTTTAGAAGTTGATTGTTACTTCCGGTGGTTGCTGTAAAGGTGATGAGGAGGTCATATTCATACATGATATGTAGTATCGGTGGTGTTTTTTGGGATATGCGAAGTCCTTTTATAAGATGTTGGGATTCGAGATTTCCTAAAATTTGTAGATAAAATTGCTGCGCATATTATAAAAATATATGAAGAAAGCGGGTTTCCTTGCCTGATGCCTCTTGTTTGAGAGATATATTCATGCGGTGTATTGTTAATGTTGATTGAATAGGTTACTGTGGTGACACAAAGCATAATGTAGTCCACCAAAATTGCAGGAAAACCTAGTTTAGTGAATACGGTTTTGATGAAACCCCAATCTAAGTTGTCATAGGCTTTTTGAATATCTAGCTTTATTGCTATTTTTGGATTTTTTAGATGGGGTTGAAGTTCAGATGTGATGGAATAATTCCCCGACTATTGCGATGTTGTCATGAGTTGATCATTGGGGAACAAAGGCATCCTGGTAAGGAATTATCAAAAATGGGAGAAGTGGCCGAATTCGGTTCACTATAATTTTGGCTATGATTTTATATGTGATATTACATAGTCCTATAGATCTGAACTGCAAGGTTTTGAGGGATGATCTATTTTAGGTATTAGGGTAAGATTGGTATGGTTCATGAGCGGGTAAATGGTAAGGGATTTGAAGAAATTGTGGACCATAGTAATAAGTTGGTTGTGAGTGGTCTCCCAAAAACATTTGAAGAACTTACTTATAAACCCATCTGGGCCCGGGGCTCGATCCGAGCCAATTGAAAAAAATACATCTTTAATTTATGTCGGAGAAACTTCTTGTGTGATTGATGCACATTGTCTGGGAGTTAATCTGGGGGTGATAGTTGCGAACAAGTTTTCGTCGATGATTGTGGGCGTTGTAGAGTATTGCTCCGAGAAATTATCCAGAATGAGTTTTATCACATTCTTCTGATTGCTGACCCAATTGTTTTGTACATCTTGCATTTTTTCAATGTTATTGCATCCCCGATGGATGGTTGCTTTTGTATGGAAGAAGGTAGTGTTATTGTCACCGGATTGTAGACATTGAGTTTTATATCTTCACTATCAATTAGTTGTGTGACATTGGAGGACGGTAGTATGGCACATCGAAGTTGCCTTTCCATGACTAACCATTTTTCGAGGTCCTGTCCTTGTTGGGTAGCGCATTGATGTTGTGCGAACTTAATCTGAAGAGTCGAATGTTTGATCATCGTAAGAAGTCGACCAAAAGTTCGCTTATTCCATTCAGTTAGAGACTGACTGGTGGTTATAAGTTTGAGTTGCAGATCTAATGAAGGTTCTGAATCTTTATGTTGAGTCCAAGTTGTATTGACCACTTGTTTGAGTTACGGTGAGAGAGCCACATATTCGAATTTGTAGCTTTCTGAGCCTTTCTAGTCGATTGCTTTTGTTTGCAAAAAGTTGGAGCATGATCGGAAGCGATTCTCGATATGTGAGTGATTGATACATGGGAGTTAGCGGAGCGCCAATATTGTGTTGTTAAGGCTCGATTGAGTGGTTCCATTATTCGCGCTCCAATTGATTATTGGTCCAGGTAAAAGGATCACCACGAAATCCCATGTCTATGGTGGACCTTCATAGCAGAGTAGACGGAGATGCTTTGAAGTAGGTGTTAAGAAGGACAAAAGCAAATATGTAAAAAAAACCTAATGGAAAACAAAGGATACTGCACAAAAAAGATTATGCAAATAAAGGTCTAATAAAGGAAGATGCGCAGAAGAAAACCTGATTTGAAAAACGTTTAGCAATAATGAATAAGAGAAAGATCATCAAGGTTGAAGAAGCAAAAGCTGGGAAAGTGTGAAACAAGTAAAGAGGCACAGAGAAAGCAAAGACAAGAGGCACCCAATCTAAGTTTGAACATATGGGACAAAGAGACAGATTTAGCTAACTAATTTAAGAATCAAGAGAGTAAGCAGAATTCAAGGGGAGTGATCTTATGATTCGAACAATGGTAAGAAAAGTAACACCAGAGCTATTAAAGAGAATAATAAACACTAAGAGGGAGCAAGCAGCAGGAGGGAAATGAACAAGCAAACAAACTCAATGAAAGGCAAAGCAAAGAGACTATTGGACACAAGCTCTAGCAGTAATCAGATAGAAATGAGCACAGGTAAGAGAACAAGAGAGAAATGGGAAAACCAGGAAGAAAGAATAGAAAAATAGCAAGGGAAGCTAGGCAAAAAATTACATATAACAGCAAGGACTAAGCAAGGCAAAATGAGATAATGTAATTAGCACAACTTTAGAATCGAAAGATAGCTAAAGTTAGAAGGTTAAAGGGACGAGAAACACAGTCTAAAAGAAACACTAGTAGAGATAAAACTCTATGATACTGCAAACATTTAAGGCACACCAGAGTACACACTATCATTGTAGGCAGATAACCATTAGGTTAGAAGCAAAAACTAACTACAAGAGCTGGCAGGCACAAACAAACAAACTATTATAATATACAGTACATGTTACACAATAAAACAAAAACCAGACCAGTATATATAGGTAGGAAAGCACAAAAACTAGTACTATTAGATAGCTATCAACTAAGAGGCAAACTAGTACAATTGATCTCTATAGGATGAAAACTAAAACTTAAAACCACTGTAACCAGATAGCAGCACAATGAAACAAAACACATTAGACAGTAACGCACACTCAACGAATAATTAGAAAGTACTAGGCTAAGATAATTAGAACAAAAGAAACTACAAAGTGACAGCAAAAGATAAACAAACCTAAAAAATTAATATAAGGTAGTCCACCAGCCCAAAGAGAAGTCATCAAAGGAACTCCCGTGTATGGAAGATGATAATAACCTTGATCATGTGAGGAAAAGTCATGGTATGTATAAGGTCTCTATAATTACCTGAGTCAACTCTGAGAACTCTGCAGAGAGAGATATTTAAACCTCTTTGGTGGTTCATATTGCTGGACCCATTACTGATATTCTTCCTAAGTAACACCCCTCATACTGTTGGCTTGAGTTGAAGGTCCTGCTTCATTAGAAAATAGGTATAACTGTTGTTCTGGATTTGGCCTCTTTGTGCCTTGGCTACTGGAGGACATAGAAGGACTAGAAATGTCTAAGTCAGAGAGAAAGTCCTTCTTCATGTCAGATACAATAAAGTTTCCAATGTTTTGGATGTGCTGCAACGATGGTATGGATTCTTCTTGTTCATTAGATTGGCTTGATACAAGTTTTTCTGGCTCAACAACTTCCCTTTCATTATCAGAAAGGTCAGGGTCCAAGGACATATCTGAACCCTCAAGGTGTTGAATTGAACTTGCAGAAGGATACTCTCCATCCGTATAAGATGTAGCTGAATTATCTTGGCCCAAAGAGATTGGAAAATAAATGGTTTGTAAACTCCAATCACTATCATCCTCCTCTTAGTTGTTAAAGTGATCTTGGATGAAGTTGTCTTCATGTTGTGGTGGATTATCATACTGAGGTGCAAATAGCCTTGGATGGTTTAGTATGAATAGATCCAAGCAATCAGCAAGTACGTGGCCAATCCTATGGAAGTGATCGCATAGAAGTCTGGGAAGCTCATGAAGTCGAAACTGGATCCAGTTAAATCCATGGTTGTTGTTTGGTGCATGATTATCATACTTAATAATCCCCATTAAATCCATTTGAACCTTTATTTGTATGGTGCTAAATCCATTTTGATCTTCCACTGGATTATTATACGCATTGATCTCCCCTAATTCAGAAGTATTGAGCATCATGTTCACCAAATGAGATCGCCCGGAATATAGATCGTAAAGTGTTACCTCAAAGTCTGTTGTGGTGATTGATTATGATTAGGCTTCATAGAAGAATTAAAGCGATGTATCATGAAAAACGTCTCCATAGATAACTCTAGCTCCCTGCCTTTATACTCAAACATTTCTTGACAAAATTCGAACATGATGAGATAGAAGAACTCATCAAACTTAGAAACAGAAAGCCCCCCACTAATATCCCATCTGTAACTTTTAGCATTTTTAAGGAAATATGAATATTTTTTTCCATTCTGGTTAAAATACCACCAATGAGCTTGTGTTGCCATTGTCTTACTGGGTTTTAGTTGTTTCTGTTTGGGTTTTTAAAATAATTATTGTAATTGACATCCCTATTCCAGTGGTTAGACATATTGAATCAAAGGAAGGATACAAGGTTTAAAGGTGAACTGAAATTGAAGACATAAAGAAAAGCAGGACTAGGGAGAAGAACTGATATAGTTTTTAGGGTACAAGAATGCAATGGGTATGAAGCCAATATATAGATGGAAATCTCACATAAAAAATATAATTAGAGAACATCATGATTACATAGCCATAATTTCGTACGATCAACAGAAAACATGGAGAACATAGAAAACTTGAATTGGATTAGGGTAAGAAGGAAGATATAGCTAAATGCCCAAATGGATGTAAATGAGCTTGCCACCTAACTGATTGAAGTTCCAAGGCCAATAAGCATAGACTTCCCAAGACACGATGCGATGAGATCCAAGCATTAAGATTAGACAGTACGTACCTTGAGAGAATAAAGAAGAAAACCGTTGCAGAGGATTATTTTAGGATGAAAAGAAGTGTACTGAAAAAGAGTATTTTTAAATAGGTTCGAGAAATCAAGCTCGAACAGTACGAGCCTAAACCAAGAAATAGCCGTTCACGTCCTGTTTCGATCATAAAGGTGAATAAAATTGGATAGGTCTTATGGAGAGAATTCACTAGTGGAAAATTGGTTTTTAAGTCTGTTTGGGATTTATAAAACGACTTTCAAGGGCTTTCTTAATAAGGAAGACGTTTTTATAAAACAAATAGATTAGTTCTTGAGGAAGTCGTAATGTTAAGGGTATTTTAGTAAAAAAAGTAGATTTCCCTTCGTATATCCCAAAATTCTCCGTTCATTTGTTTTCTATCTCCGTCTCTCCACCTAAACACCCCTACATGTTCTGTCTCTCTCTCAATCTCCCAGAGTTCTCTTCTTTCATCTGATTCATGTTATGAAACCATGAATCCAATTTCTGTTACCATCAAGATGAATCGTGAACTTAGATCAAAAGCAACCCAAAAAACCAAATCTTTCTGTATAAATAAAAAAACCTACCTCAAAATCAAAACCCATGTATCAACAGAAATCATAAGCAAATATTGTAACCCAAGATCTAGTTGCTTTGCTCCTGAAATCATCAGGGTAATATCATTCTTGTTATTGTTTCATAAATTTGATAGACTTTTAGTATTATTAACGATATTAATTTCTCTTCATCTTCTCTCGTTTTTGCAGTAAGGTGTTTCCTTTTCTATTTTTCCCTAACAAGAAAACTTCTTAAGTGGGTTGAAGATCTATTTTCCAAGTGTAAGAAAAAAACCCCTAAATCTAATTTTGAACATAACTATAATTCTATTTTGATTTTTAACCCTAACTGATGGGTTTTTTTTTGTTTGTTTTTTGGGTCTTTTTGGTTCAAGAAAACATCTGCAACTTCGTAAGGAAGGGATTAACTTCGTCGTATTGGCATTAGTTTCATGATTCTCATGGTATTAACAGTGTTTTCTTGGTATTTTTTGTGCTCTTTCGATTGATTTGTATGTGTTGGTCTTATCTGGCTTTGGTTTTGGTTTTGTTTTTGGTTTGATATTTAGGGTTCGGAAGATTGGTTACTAGAGTTTCCCTACGGAGGGATGATGTTGATTTGTTGTTGTTAACAATCCATTCATTACTACTAATTACATGGTATAATAATTTTAACTCTTGATTAATCAATAATTTCTATGTGTAGTTTATATATCTACTTAAGAGAGTTGGCAGTCCATATGCTTTGTAGATCTAGTTTATTTACAAATTTTAGCTAATGACACTTGAAATTGGTTATTCTGTTGCATACCCTGTTATATAGGGTGTGGATGTTGAGTGTTATTACAGGGTTTTTGTCTATAATCACAATTTTAAGAGATACACAACCAATTGAATTTCCTTTGTTCAAACTTCAGACTTAAATTGAAACAAAAACTTGGCTTTATAGATTGGGATATCATGCCATTTCTAGCAAAGGAAAAGGTATTCCAACCTTACTTGAATCTTATGTTTAAAAGTGGTCTGAGTATAACTGGTCATCAAATTCATAAAGACAGAAGGAATGTAAACGCCGATTTGGAAATTCTACAGGTACATGCATCCTTACATTCTGATATTGGATGGTTTTCATTTTAGGAACTGCTACATATGTAGTTACGATGCTGATGCTGAGTTCTAATAGAGTTGTGTTTATGTGCATCTTACTATCAAAAACTTCACACTCAATTGGAACGCGATATTGTTGAGGGCAAAAAAGATCTTATCAAATTTCAGATTGCAGTCATTTACGCTCATAAAAAATAGGCATGGTATGTTTTTTCATAACTCAGACTAGTCTTTAAATATTCCCTATAACCCTACTAAATAATCTGTTCTATTGATGTTAGTAACTTGGTATTTTATAACATATACTCCCTCCGTTTCAGGAAAAGAGTTACTATCACTTTTTCATTTTAGCCTATTTTTGGGCTAAAATGAAAAAGTGATAGTAACTCTTTTCCTGAAACGGAGGTAGTATTATCTTGAAATGGCAGCTTATTGACTGAATTTATTTATTTTCCATGATATGTATAGGAAGAAAGACGAGATGGAGTCGACAATGCCGAGGTAAATTATGTTCTCAGTATGTTTGTAACTTGTATCAACTTTAAATGGGAGCTTATTAATTGATTGTTATGGGTTATTTACTTTATAATTTTTTCACATCATAGCTCACTGTACATTGCTGGACGGGACTAAAAAAAAGAACTGAGGTGAGCGCGCTTGGCTTTGCAAGCGGCAACATGTAGGACCATCTTAACATAATAATGATATTTCAATTGAAGTTGTGCCACAAACTACATACATTTTGTTTTGAGAGTAGGTAAGTCAAAGTAAAGCATGTTTCCGCTTGAGCTTGACTTTGCATTTCGTTGCTTTTTTCTTGTAACAAATTTCTTATATCATATCTTGTTGTTGGGTGCAGGATTAAGTATTCTAATGGATGTCTATTTCATACTATTCAAATGGGTACTACAAACTGGGGATCTTACATGAAAGGGAAATGATGGTGATCCTATCTACAAGTGAGTAGCTTTGAATAACTTTTCTGTTTCGTTAGCATATGCATAATATCAGTAACAAAAATGTCACAGGTGATTTTGTTATCTAGTTGTGTTTTGATGAAGTTATAAGAAAATGTCAGCTTGTCCTTGTTTGTTGGTTTTATTGTGGTTCAATTGTTGTGATGTTTAAATTCGATATGGAGAGTTATCTGTATTGTTATCTATATTGTCATTCAATTGTTTGTTGATTAATTAATGTTGTAAAATTTAGTTTTTCTGCAGGGTACACCCTTCTGAAATTTGGCGCAGTTCATCATTGAGGAGTTCACCATTTTGTTGTATGTCTACTCAAATATTAAAATGGAACTGTTTTTAGTTTCTGATAATGAAAAATAAACTGTGTTCAGATGTTGAAGTGTAAATTGAATCCAGATTTCAATATAAATGTTTACTTTGTTTCCTTATTAATTTGAATTTTGATCACAATTTCATATTAGTTTAAGATACAGCTGAATCAATTTTGTTTTATTTTTATAAAATGTGATCAACATATATGACTGTATGTCATTTTTATTTCTTAGACTGTTCAAGGAAGTCGTAAGTTAAAGATTTCAAAGAATCTCAGACGCAGTCGTTTTGGGAAATAAGACTCCACTAGTAGGCTTACAGAAGCAGTCGTTTTCGTTACTTTTAAGTGCTGTCCTGACAGACGTTTTTTTTTTCAATTTTCCACAACAAAAAATGTTGAGAAATATCAGTGTAATGAGTAATTGTAGTGTGTATAAAATAATGGATTATCTCTGGGATGAATCGTTAATTCTGTCTATCTTGTATCTTAGTTCTTTCATGTTCTTGTTTCGAATAGATAAAGTCATCTATTTATACTAGTAGGAAAACATGTGCTATGCACATGCCTGTCTTGAACTCCTTTAACAATATAAACTTTAAAAGTAATAAAAAATTAATATTCTTAATTATATTCATTGCATAGATAATTAAAAGAGCTTTCCAAATATATAAATTTTATAAAAACCGAATTTGTATTTAAAAGTATAAAGGTTGAAGAATTCTAATTTATTTTTAAAATAATAGTATTTTTGTAAATATGTAAAGATGTGTTTATTTACTTTTACCCTTGAATATATATAGTGGTAGTAATGTTGTTGGGGGCTAATTTTGTAATATCAGGGTTAGACCAACAAAAAATAGGTCTTTTCTTTATATTAGTAAGATTTCTGAGGAGACACATTAATTTCTCGTAAGTGGTGGAAGTTACAAAAGAAGTGGAGGAGTAACAATTGTGGAGATTCTAGTGGAGTCATATTCGAAAGATAAAGAGGACTTGTATGACCACTAATCCTCGTGCTCTCTACTTTCTTGTAACTGTCCCACTACTTGTTACCTTCTTGTTCGTGAATGTGTTATCACAACGCACGATGTCGTAGACTGCCAGACCAATACCCCAATGAGAATCCCCCCATGTGTTGTATTTGATACCTCGTAAAATAATAGTGGAGTCGTGAACCACTACTGTTTTGATTCGATCAAGTCAAGTCAAGTCAATGACTTGCTAAGTAGGTGAAGAAGGTTGCGCAACTCACTGAATTGATAATCAGACTGATTAGTGTCAAGTATGGTAAGTTTAGTGGTCATATACTAACTTTGGAGTAACATGGTTGTTTTAATAGCCATAAGTCATCTTAGAAGTAGCAAAGCATAATTCTAAAAGTATTTAAAGCCGATATTGCAAGGAAGCTAGGGTTTTAGGCGAATCGCTGCTAGCAAGGAAGCTAGCAATTTTTAGGCGAATGTGCTGCTAGCAAGGAAGCTAGCACTTTAGGCGTGAAGGCTAGTGCGCTGCTATCAAGAAAGCTATCATTTTAGGCGCAAAAGCGCTTCTAGCGCCAATGCACTGCTAATCTAGGGAGCTAGCACTTCTAGCGCCAATACGCTACTAAGCCAAGGAGGCTAGCGCTTCTAGCATTGTTGGTCAAGAAATCTAGCGCTTCTAGAGTTGTTGGTCAAGGAAGCTAGCGTTAGTGCGCTGCTAGCCAAGGAAGCTTATGCTTCCAGCGCTAATGCTTCCTTGGGGCGCTGCTCCAGTGGGACTAATGCTATCCTGGTGCTAGCGCAGGAAAAGACTAGGGCTAGCCTAGATCAGAGGAACAATACGTCTTTGGAGGCATTGCTCTTTTTTGTGGAGCGTCCAAGAGGAATGCCCCATAATTTGTGGCTTGTCCTTGAGCAAAGTGCTAAAGTGGCATATTTTAAGCTCATACAACAATTTGTGATGTGTTCCTTTGCGAACAAGGCATTAAGCTAAAATATATTTTTGGGGATTAAGCATTAGCTACTCCCATATTTGATAGATTTTAATGCGCATTTGAGTCGAGTTCAAGGAATTCAACTGTGGAATTTGTGCGACTTGAGACTGATTTGATATGGCATAAATATTGTGAATATTAGAGAGTTTACAAGATCATTTTAGAATGCATGTAGTTATTTGCAGAAACTGTATTCTTAATTTGTTTGCGGAATATATAAGTAGAGATACAATATTTCGTGTTTTGATATAAAGCTAGAAATATGCGCATATACTTCTATGTTCCTATTGCTAGGCAAAGGGATATTTACAATTCTACCCTTTGTCAAAATCTCACCATCTACATTAAGTCCCCTGTTTAGTGAGGAACAGTAATGTTGCACAGTAAACACTAGATGGTGACAATATGCTTATAGGAATTATATATGCATAATCGAAATTTTAAGACTATAAGGAGATGTACTTAGCTTCTGGATTCTGTGTACTGTGATGAATGCCTCTTAGCACTAACCTTGTATGGGATTAGTAGATGCCCACGTTCTTGTTAGGAATGCTGGCTTGCTCGTGTGTAGAGAGAATATTGGTGTTAAACATCCTTGGGTTTTGAGTATGCAGCGATCAAGTGCTAATGATAGCATCAGTAAGGTGGCAGTAGATAAGAGATAGGACACCTGGAAATGATGCTTTGAGTTGTAGCTAGTAGCAGCAAAGTTAGAGATTTTGGAAACCGGCAGCAGTATTGATACAAGGTTGATGACGCCTTCTAGCGTGGTGAGATCTTATTCGATGATGCAGTGAGACCTCAGATGAGAGTATGTCTGAGAAGATAAGAGTTCATGGGCGGATAAGGTCTCTATAAAGCTAAGTCTTTTAAATCCCGCCTGGAAACCCTAGTTTATACACCATTCACTCCAGAATATATTGAAGTTTCATACGATGTCGGATTTTGATGTTTGGCCCTAAATTTTGAAGCCAAGAGACCAAGCTATCATATGCAAAAATAATCACTCGATTCGGAGTTTTCTAGGTCAGCCAACCATGCGTAAATATTTGTGATTAGTAATCCCGTATGAATTTTCAGATTCTGTAGACTTTAGTGTAAGAGCCATATCTCCTAGCTCATGTCTCCGATTGATATACCCTTTTGGTATGTTGTAGCAGGGACATAGATGAACACTTCTTATGAGGGATGTTTTGCCCCATTCCTTACGATTGACGTCGATTTTCGAGTTTGTAGAATGAAGAGGTAATAGTAGGAGTAACAACAATGGAGTAGAAAAAAAACATGACTATTGTTGGGAGATGGCGTTGTGGGATGTTGTCGTAGCAAATATATTGACTTTATGAGGATGATATCTCTGCGAATAGTGTCTCAGCTTCTGTGAGAAACTCCAGCTTCGATGAAAATTCCTTATTGTGTGATAGGAGCTAACGATGAAGAAGAAGGCGAGTGCTGGAGGTGCAGGGTGTGCACACTGAATGAGGCAGGCCGTGTACCATAGGAGGCACATCGTAAGATTTTTATGGTGAGCATACCACTGGATCCTTGACCAGCAACTTACAAACCAATATTCTGGAAGTTGAGAGGAGAAGCCTGAATCTGAGGTCATTGTGTTATTAGAGGAGGTTTCCTAGTCATGTGGGTACTGATGCAGGAAGGTTTTGTCGATGACTCTGATATTTTACTGACTTGGTTTCGGGGATCACTTTGGTTAAATGGATTTGGATAGATTTTTCTAACGAATCAAGTCCCCAGTTACAGAACAACCAAGAATTGTTTATTTACTTGATACATGTTGAATGGGTTCATGGCATCCACGAGTGAATTATGTTGCATATACTTGAAGTGCCTCCTTAAAGGGTATTGAGGTTTCATGCTCTCTTGAGAGGTGTAATGAGTTAATCCCCGGCATTATATCCTCCCACAAGTGATGAGATTATATTGCATAAGAGGTAAAATAAAACATATAAGGGTATGAGTGTTACCTTGCCGTGAGGGTGTGAGTTTTGATGTGAATGCGTTGAATATCCAAAAGTGAAAGAACCTTCAGTCCCCAAGTTTAACTCACTTGGATCTGCTACCAGGCGAGAGATAATCTAATGGTGTAATCATTGGTCCATGCCTCCAGAAAATTGATAGGGCAAGGGAAGTCACGAAAGTTAGAGCAGTCATTTGTTGTCATTGAAGTGCTGGAACTTGGGAGTGTATTTGAATTAAAATTGTATGTGTTGTTGTCGTCTGGGATGTTGAGATGCAACAGGGATGCTCTCCCACCTTGCGCCTTTTCATACTCCTTAGCCTCACAAGCTTGTTGTATTCCTATGGAGGTGATAATAGGATGATGTATCCCTATGGTCGCCATTCTTCTTTCATATTCTTGACTCAGAGCATACCAGAGTGAAGTGCGTCCCAGAGTGGACACTACTCCTATTGTTGTTGACAGTCCCCAGTCTGTAAGAAAAGGACTACGAATGATTTTTCCATATTGATGTTTCTGAGACTTTGAGAGAGACCGTGAATATAGAGGATGAAGACAAGTCTGAGGATGAAAAGCTTGAAGAAGCGTCCCGTACTGACAAACTTTGCGAAGAATCTGATTCCACTGTTGTTGATGGAGAAGTAAGCAAATAGTGATGAAGTATCACCGGGATCTGTTAGCTTGGATCTGTCTCAAGTAAGTTTCTTCTCTTTATGACCATGACAGGACATGTGAATTCTTCAAACTTCTCATGTAAGCATATCCGTATTCGAATTTATAAAAACTTTATGGATTTTCGTCATTACAAAATTTTAGAAGTATAGTGCTTGGGAAAAACGTTGTAGAATCTTCATACGACCACCGTTTTTGATGATCGACCCCTCTATATTCATTAAAAAAGAACTTCCCACATTATTTAAGGGAAAAAATCAGGTTTTAAGCTTGTGTGGGGCGTCAAAACGACCAACAGTAAAATTCAGGAAGTATCCAGGAAAATTTTCAGACGTGATGTCGCTCACCGTTTCGGCTATAACTCTTAGATCGTTTATCCGATTGGTGCGCACTTTTAGTATAATGTAATATACACTCATAAGAAACTTTTTACATAAGAATCATACTCATATTCCTCACCAATTGTCGCCAGCTTCAAAGTTTCTAGGAGGCAGTGTAAACGGTTTCTGATACGGTTTTTTGTGAAACATCTTGTAATGGGTTCGGGCCATATAATGATTCAAATATTATTTATAATGGATGTATATGACATTTATGAGTATGTATAGTGAGTTTTATGGTTCATGCTCAATAATCTTGGTTTGAGATGTTCTAACCTAATATGCATGTAACCTCTCTACTTTTAGGGGGGGGGGGATGACCAAAATCAGAGAGATGAGTTTGTTAACGAAGGAACGGGAGTTAACATTGATTTTGATGTGGATAATGTCCTCTCCCATACTAAAAATATCCCTCTCGCATACTTTTTGAGAGTGGTGCTTCCATTGGTGTTGATATGCAGAACAGTGGTGTAACAAAGAATGTGTCAGTTGAGTACCTTAATGTGGGGATTAATGTTGATTTCCACTTTAACGGAATTTTTCCTGAGTAATCATGTATTGAAGGTTTCATCGTTCCAACTATTTATGCTCATTTGTAATGATCCCTCTCCCCCTATAATGAAATCTCAGGAGTCGTCCTCCAAAAATGGGAAGAAGTTGTAGATGAAGCTAAGAGTACTGATCCTGACATTGCATGGCTTTGTCTTCCTCTAGAATTTATATGGGAGCATCTTGTTAAAGTAGGTGAATTTGCAGACTTGGATGCAGTGATCAAGGCTAGAGGTGAGGTTGAAGGATTTTCGGGAGTTGAAGCTTGCAACAGAGGTTCTTAAAAAGGCAGAAAAGGGACGGCTCCGACCCAAAGAAGGATGTAATGATGCGTCCTTTGGAATGCTCCACAGGGGCTGGCGCTGACTAAGGGAAGGCTGGCCCTAGATTTTGCTATTGTTGTAGTAGAGTTTTGTCTGGGACATGGAGCAAGGCTTGTCCCTGGGTTGGTGTTGAGGCTAAGGTTGGGGATGGGGTTGAGGTTGATATTGAGCGTTTAATTCATGACACTTTTTGAGATGAAGTCTTCTTGTTGAACCCTTCGTTCTGACAGCACCTCATGGATGATTGGATGTTTTATTGCTTACTAACCAGAAGGCTGCTCCAACAGATACCTCTACAAATTTTTGACTTTGAATCGGTATATATAGTCATCAGGATGTTTATCATCTATCTGGAGTAATCTTTCATATCTGAGCATTTTTTATCCTCATCATAAAGGAAAAATAAGGAGAGAGATATCCCCCTGGTGAAATGATATTTTGGATGGCGAGAGGGTAAAAGTTGGCACTGATGAAGTGGGACTGGAACCTTCTTTCCTAGAATTTGTAAGGGTCTCTCCATATCTTCATGGGTAACAAGGTTGGATTGCTGGCTCCTTGGGTACTCTCTTTGAATGAGGATCTCGTCATTGTCTTGAATGTTAATTCTGTATATGTTGACGTTTGTAGTCTTGGAATCGTTCATGCTGCAACTGGTGATAAATTGGTTCTGGAAAAAGTTGTTCCGCAAGGATCTCGAGACAAGCGGGGAACTTTTTCTGAAAGATATCCATGTCTTCTTGTGTTCTGGAAAGAACCTCTTATTTGTGTATCAGATCAATAATGTTGGGCGGCGTTTAAATATTCCTAGCATTTTCGATAGTCTGTGTCACCAAGAGAAGGTGTGGCGTTTGCGTCATTAGCAACATTGGTGCGAAGAAGATTGGTAGCAGCAGGAGTAGTTTCAGAACCGCCACCATTAGTACTAGTAAAATTAACATTAGGAGTTGTAACCATCCGGCCTAAGATCCACCATTTTGGATAACTGAAAATTGGCTTTTGTAATTGCGAGGTTGATCTCCCGTTGTGGTCGCGAATTATTTTAGGGTGAAAACAAATGTACTGCAAAAGATTACTTTCAAATAGGTTAGAAAGATCAAGCTCGAACAGGACGATCCTAAACCAAAAAATTATCGTTCACGTCCTTCTTAGATCGCAAAGGTGGAGACGATTGGGTAGGATTTAGTGAAGGGAAACAAAGAAGGTTGAGACATACCAGCGTGATGAGTAATTGTAGTGTGTATAGAAGAATGAATTATCTTTGGGATGAATCACTAATTTTGTCTATCTTGTCTCTTAGTTCGCTCTTGTTCTTGTTTCGAATAGATGAAGCCATCTATTTATATTTCTGAGGAGACACATCGATTTCTCGTAAGTGGTGGAAGGTACAAAAGAAATAGAGGAGTAACGATTGTGGGGACTGTAGTGGAGTCATATCCGAAAGATAAGGAGGGATTGTATGACCACTACTCATCGTGCTCTCAAATGTCTTGTTACTGTCCCACTACTTGTTACCTTCTTGTTCGTTGATGTGTTGCCACAATGCACGATTATCGTTGACCGCCAGACCAATTCCCCAATGAGAATCCCCCATGTGTTGTATTTGATATCTCGTAGAATAATAGTGGAGTCGTGAACCACTATTGTTTTGATTAGGTCAAGTAAAGTCAAGTCAAGTCAATGACTTGCTAAATAGGTGAGGCAAGTTGTGCAACTCACTGAATTGATAATCATACTGATTAGTTTCAAGTATGGTAATTTTAGTGGTCATATACTAACTTTGGAGTAATAGCCAGAAGTCAGCTTAGAAGTATCAAAGAATAATTATGAAAGTGTTTAAAGTCAATATTGCAAGAAGGCTTATTGGATAACCATATAGGGCTAGCGCTAACATTAGGCCAGCAGTGAAAAGAATGACGCATTTCTATGAGAAACAGCTAGCAGAGCTAGGGCTGGCTTCTTAGCGCAAATATTAATGCGTCGCTAAGGGAGTGGCTATCAGGCTAGCGCTAGCTCCTTAGGCGTAGATTGTTAATGCGTCACTAGGACGTTGTTATCAAGGAAGCTAGGGTTTTAGGCTAAAGAGCTTCTAGCAAGGAAGCTAGCATTATAGGCGCAAAAGCGCCTCTGACACCAATACACTGATAAGCCAATGAGGCTAGCATTTCTAGCGCTAATATTCTGCTAAGCCAAGGAGGCTAGCGCCTCTAGCGCTAATACGCCGCTGGTCAAGGAAGCTAGCTTCTAGCGTTGTTGGTCAAGGAAGCTAGCGCTTCCAGCGCTAATGCACTGCCAAGCCAAGGAAGCTAGCGGTAATGCGTCCTTGGGACGCTGCTCTAGTGGGGCTAATGCTATCCTGGTATTAGCGCAGGAAAAGACTAGGGATAGCCTAGCTCAGACGCACAGTGCGTCTTTTGAGGCATTGCTCTTTGTTTGTGGCGCGTCCAAGAGGAATGGCGCATAATTTGTGGCTTGTCCTTGAGCAAAGTGCTAAAGTGGCATATTTTAAGCTTAGACATCAATTTGTGATGTGTTCTTTGCGAACAAGGCATTAAGCTAAAATGTATTTTTGGGAATTAAGCATTAGCTACTCCCAGATTTATTAGATGTTATTGGAATATCGATGCGCATTCGAGTCGAGTTCAAGGAATTCAGCTGTGGAATTTGTACGACTTGAGACTGATTTGATATTGCATAAATACTGTGAATATTAGAGAGTTTACATAATCGGTTTAGAATGCATGTAGTTGTTTGTAGAAACTGTGTTCTTAATTAGCTTGTGAAATATATAAATAGAGATACAGTATTTCGTGTTTTAATATAAATCTAGAAATATACGCATAAATATGTGCATATAATTTTATGTTCCTGCTGCAGTATATGACGATTTTACAATTCTACCTTTTGTCAAAAACTCAAGTTTACAAGGATAATTAGAAGAAAGACGAACAATTACCAATCCAACCAATGGGAACCTAGGAGAAAAGACAGATTTTGGACACGAATAACCTTATTGGTTGAGACCCACACGAAGGATTCAGAAGAACTGTTGCTCGAAATCCTAAACTCAGCTTTAGAGTTCGATTGAAAAAAGATTTGATAGAGTTGCTTCAATGAATTGAAAATCCTAACGACCATGACATCAGGGTTACATCGATTACCCACACAAAAACTCCACTGGACTACATCTTCTTTAGGACCGGTGAAGCAATTATTTGTTGAAGAATTGATGGAACATGATTAGAGATTTTGATTGAGATTAGGGTTTTGGAAAAAATTCCTAAATTATCTGATTTACAATGGGGAAGAGAAGAAAGACAGAAAATCCCCTCTGCTATGACATTTGGTGCTTGGAATACTTGTTTTGATTTATTTTCCTGTCATCTGTTTTTCTTCTTAAGGTTAGGGAGTAGTAATTTTCATGTTCAAGGACACTAAATACCATCTTTTATCCACTTCATCTGGATTTTTAAAGAATATGTGAACATGATTTATTTGCACATAATTCCCTCAGGACTCATCATTACCAAGACAATCACAGATGTCTATTTTTAGAAACCTCATATAGGAGCTCCCTCATTCATAGAGGGGCTCCCTTGGATGCAAGGTGACCCAAAAATCCGTTAAGGGGTGTCCTAGGGGCTATGTTAAATGTCCGTATTACCCTTATATGAATTAAAAAGTCTAATTTGCCTTTCAATCAATTAAAACTTAAACAAAACAAAACCATACAAAATTTCAATTCCAATTCAAAACCTTTCCCTCTCCCTCCATATCTCATCCTTCTCCATTTTAACCGAATTTCTCCATCGAATCAAAATTTCGTCGTTGATTAAACTCTAAATTTCGTGATGAAGAATCATACTAAAGGTGTAGAAGGTACTAGTGAAGACAATCCGGATAAAACTAAACAAACTAATGAAGAACTTGGGTTATAGAAAAATTTACAGTTGGGTTCGATTGGAAAACCCAACAGTAACTGGTTTGTTCTTCGTTTTACGGTTGGGTTATTAAACAAACTCAACCGTTAATTTAAAGGTACGAGATGAAGATCAAAGTTTACGGTTGGGTTCGATTCTGAACCCAACCATAAAAAAAATTGCACTTACAAATTTTATAAAAGTTACGGTTGGGTTTAATTCTGATTTCCAACCAGTAAATAATTTTGCATATGTCAAAATTTTTGTATTGAAAATTATTTACGGTTGGGTTCTATTGTAAAACCCAACCGTAAAGTCTTACGTGCAATCCATTAGAAGCACTTGATGGGAGCACCGTGCTAACTTCATAAACTCGGGATGAGCCAATATAATATGCTTTATTTCTTTATTCTCATATTCTTCGTGGAACATGGTGTAGTTTTGCTTCTCCCCCAAGTACATAAGTTGTTGGATTGGGTCCCTTTCTTGCCATTTCTCACTCTTCAACTTGGCTTTGGCGTTGTAGATTGTCTCCAACGTAGAGACATTCTTTGGGTTTATTTTCTTCAAGTGTCCGAGGATATCAATGGGTTTCATTCGCTTTTCCGTCATGTCGCCTACGATGACCTTTTCTTCCTCGGTGAGCCGTCCCGCAGAAGGATGCGTTAACAAAGTCTCTGGTGGTAGGTGGTTGTGACGACCACATACAACTCAAGATAAGAATCACTTATTCTCGTTGTTGGTATGAAATTGAAGCTTGAAAGGACATCCCGTCTTCTTAGTGAAAGTTTTTGACTTCCTCTTCGTCTTTCCTACATACTCAGTACCCTTCTTCGCATGACTTGTATAGAATCTATTACACTCGCAAACCATTTGAAAGCGGTTGTCTTTTTGTTGGTTGTTACAAACAATCACACATGATGAGTTTGCCATGTTCTCTAGCCCATTTCTTTGCATCATCTCTTTTATCCCATGTCTACATGGTCCAAGAACACAAAGTTAGAAAATAAAAAAAAGTTAACTATATTGTCGAAAGGAATTAACAACTTATCAATAACCTACCAAGTCGTTCAAATAGTGATCCGTAGTATCTCTAGTTTGAATATCATTTGGAGGAGGCTGAGCATACATTGGGTGAGGTACAATCTCGAGATGAACAAAAAATATCAAGGCATTAGGCAACAAAACACTGCAAACTATAATTTTACGGTTAGGTTATGAGCGTCGGACCCAACCGTAGAGGAATTCACGGTTGGGTTGTGGCTTCGAACCTAATCGTAAAAGGAAGAAAAAAAATCCCTCACAGCTTTACGGTTGGTATCAAGAGTCCAACCCACCCGTAACTAGTATAGTAAATACCCATGCACATAATGAGTTACGGTTGGGTCGGTGCTAAAAACCCAACCGTAAAATTGTTACGGTGTACTTTTCCTCCATGGAAAGTACGGTTACGGTTGGGTTTGAGAAGAAAACCCAACCGTAAAACTACCTGAATCACAAAAAGTATCATTATTATTTACGTGATTTTATAAAATTTGAGCAAAAAAAATAAATAAGAGTTTAAGTTAGAGGTATACCTGACTACTCTCGTCAATTGAATCTTCACAGTGACGGCTAGTTTCTCCATTTGGTTGAGTTTCATCATCACAACTTTCACTTAAAACCTCTCTACCATCCAAATAATCATACATAGTTGGGTCTTCCTCAATGGGTATGTAAAATTTAGTTTGGTTATCATACAAGGATTCACCCACCACAAATTTGTCACTAAATCACTCATTTTGGTTAAGAAAATCAAAATCTAGGGCTTTTCAAAAAACAACCAAAAACTCTCTTTCTTTTTTCTATTTTTCCACCTACCAAAACAAATAAAAATCTGATCTATGTTGTGGAATAAAGGAGATGAAGATGATCATTTACTGTTGGGTTCGATTACTAAACCCAACCGTAAATGTGTTTGCACTAAAACTAAAACTCCTATTTACGGTTGGGTTTTATTGTCAAAACCCAACCGTAAACTATCCTGGATACAAACATTATTTTCCCAAGATTAGTTATGGTTGGGTCCGATGCTAAAACCCAACCGTAAAACTTTGACTAGTGATTGTTTGTTACGGTTGGTTTCTAGGATGAACACCTAACCGTAACAGTTTTACAGTTGGGTCCGATGCTAAAACCCAACCGTACAACTGTTACGATTTGGTGTTCATCCCTGAAATAACTGTTACGGCTGGGTTAGGAAGAACACCCAACCGTAAATGGCATCTACGGTTGGGTTCAACATGAAAACTCAACCGTAAAATTCTCTGAATCAAAAATAAATCATTTTTTATAACGTAATTTCATCAAATTTGAGCTATTAAAAGACCAAGAGTTTAAGTTAGAGATATACCTCACTACTCTAGTTGATTGAATCAAAATCTAGAGTTTTTAAAAATAACCTAGAAAATTATCTTACATTTCTTCTAATTTTTCTTCTCACTAAACCAAAAAGAAAAAAAAATGATTTGATTTTATTAAGTATAAGATTATTTAAGATTAATTATATTTAGCCTAATTTATTAGCTAATTAGTTTTACTAATACTAACTAATCAGGGGTCGTTTAACCATTATAAAAATATTATGGATAAGGAATTTTTGAATTTTACTTCAAATGTCTCTATTTCGTCTTATATGAGGAGCCCCTAGATCAGGTTTCTATTTTTAAGTGCAGCGTCTAGAATTATACAGATAACCACTATCTATACAGATTATAATCAGTACCCATTATCACGCAAGTACACCTACCTACAAAGTACAACCTAGCCAATATATCCTTTTTTGCTAACTCTTGCTACAAGACATAAAATCTTTCAACTAGAAGTGATTAATAACAAATATTCCAACCTTAACATTTCAGGAGGGGTAACATTTTTTGCTAACTCTTTCCAGTGAACAATGTCGAACATAAATGTTAAAAAGAGCCTCTGATTAATCCCTAGGCCGTGCCAACCACAATGAACTGAGTGCTCGTAAACGAGAGAAGTAATCGTTAATGACTAAAAACGCACGAGCTGCTTGTCGTGTAGTCAATATCCGATGCATTTGTTGTAAAGTTTGTTGTCGCAGAAGATCAGCCTGGACATTACCCACACAATTATCTTTGGGGTCCTTCATATTAGGATATATTTAACATTAATGTAGTAATTATTTACCTGATTAAGGAAGTTCTCAAGAGTTCCCAATTTTCCCATTGCGATTGCCATCTGGCCCATGTAGTCAGCTACATTTCCAGAACCAGGACCCAGTGAACCAGCCGAGAGGGTTTCTGACAAAGATTGCTGCAAAGCTTCCATCCCTTGAGACAGAGCATCTTCAGCCTGTTGAGAGGATTGCTGGAGATTACAGATGCCCATTAACTGTTGATCTGTCAAGGGTTCAAGGTGGTTCCCAAGAATCTGAAATTATATTGTATATCACATTTGTCAAAAGTGAGAAAAATCAGAGTTAATTATAGCAGAAAATCCTAGCGATAGAATGCTGATGACCAAAGCAAATAATAATGAACACACCTTAAGAAGTTCAGAGGAGCGAAAACCTCCTAACCACATGAAAAACCGTTCTGCGGGTGTCTTCCACATGCCCGAGAGCATGTGGAATATGTCAGATTTTGTAACAGTGGCCTTAAGCTGGAAAATTTCATCGTAATGTGACATCACACTGTCAACAAGAAGCTGAAGCTCATTATCCCCCACATTAGAATTCACGGCTGTTCTAAGGTCATTGATCTGCCGTTGATGTTGATCTAGCCACCTGGCATACTCCACATCAAACGCTAAGGTCCCTGAAACTTAAAAATATTATCACCAGACGAAAATGAAATCTTTGTGGTGATCCAAAATAATTTTAATGCCTTAAATTCAAGAAAGTAACGCAAGATTATCGATAAAAGTATCTCATGCATACCATTTCCACCAGTTAAATGACCTTGTTCAGTTAAGGATCCACTTGTGATAAGTATACCCTGAACCAGAATAAGCTGGGTTAAAGAGAGTTTTGGAAATATTAAGGTCGGAGTTGCGGTTGTGGGTGCAAGAACTAGATTAAACACGATGAATATACTGCCAAAGAAACAACTAACAGCAAGTTCTGTAAAGCAAGAAAGAAAACCGCTCTGTATCATGCCTGTTGTCGTGCTCTTTGAAGCTCTTGCTCAAGTTGGGTAAGCTTTATTCGACTACTTTCTAATTGCTGAACATAGGCCTACATAAAATCAAATTAAAACATACAGAACACAGAAATTTAAAACTTGTCAAATGTTAACGCTTGATGGATTGAATATCTGTTGCAGGAACAAGGAAACCTAAACCTCAAAGCAGGCCTCATGTGTTAATGAACTGTGATTTTAGGTGTATCAAAATGCAAGCAAAATTATGTACGCTAAATTTTGAATCATTTGCTTCAGTTTTCTGGTTTGGCGGAGGTGTAAGGTAGACTTCAGAAAGAATAGCTTAGAGATGTTTAGCAAGTTTGCAAGTCATTATTAATTTGTAATGAATCAGACCCATGCCAAATTTATTATGTACATTAGAAAAGTTACGTCACAGCCTAAGTATTAGGGGGTTTGCTACTTATCAGTTTCATTGACAGTATAAGAAACTAAAGTGGAAAGCTAAGAAAGTACAGCAATTCAAGCATTGTGGTATATGACGTATTCTAGTGGCATTTCTGTCTACATACCAGCAATATCTTAAGGTTTCATATCACTCAATTTAATGAGGGTCAAACTAGGCTATCAGAGACTCAAAATAATTCAAGCAATTTCCATCACACACTTTTACTAGACATTTCTGTAAACAACATTAACCTAGCTCACTAGGTATATTAACATTAACCTATTACATTTTTCTTACATTTCCATCTAGGCCCAAATGAAAATGATGCAAGGACTGATTTTAGAGGATCTCTTTGTCATGTAGATAAAGATCAAAATGTTTCGACTATCAAAATGTGATCCTTAAGACCAACATAAGCAATATGTGCAACGTGCATGCACATACCCTACTTCTAGTAATAGAAATAAAATTAACCACAATTTCTCAAAGAGAATGTGAATCCCACAGAATGTAATCGAGGAAAAGAAAGATAAGACTTTGACCTTCTTCCTCAGGCGACTCTTCCTTGCAGCTTCACGGTTTTGAGCAAGTCTTCGCAGTGACTGTTCAACCGGCGGGAAGTTTGGCCAAAAGCATAGTTGTTTAGTCCCCAAACACTATGTTAATTAATAATGTAAGACATCAGCAAATAAATAACAAGAACCTTATGGTCTCCCAGCTGTCCATTTAATCTATCCATGGAATATACAGATGTACCTCCTCCTTCACAAACTCCTGGAAGCTACAAAACAACAACCAACACATGTGGGTGAGACCAAATATTAACACATGCAGAATTGAAGGCCAAAGCATATTCATGTCCAAGAGTGCCATCAATTGGATACAAAATGAATATGACAAACCACTTAAACTAAAACAATGACGCAAATTAAGTGAAACAAGTGATTATCTGTTTCAACATGATATATTGAACCATTACAAATTAGAGTACCATATGGTCCATATCATCGCCTCTAAGCTATAAGAGATCACAACAGAATTTTGCAAAACCTGTCCATGACTTCACTGGAAAATCTAGCTTGAACTTCCACAAGAAGTCAAAACTTGTAGCCCTTATTCATCATTGTTTTAGATCCTTTTCAAGTTGAACCTTCTTTTTTGTAAGTTGTAAATTTTTTGCCTTCTGCAAATTTATAATTTTTCTGAATTTCTTGATAGGTACAGCAACTTGGACAACTCACATACCCATAACTAAGGTGAAGATTGTCATAGTGATACTAATTGAGAATTTTATGCGCTCGAATAGGAGAAGCTAAGAGAAGTAGCAATAAAGCCAAGTCACCTGATTTTTATGATCATCAGTATCTGTGGATGTATCAGTTTGTTGACTAGTATCAGCCATTATTCCTGTAGATTCTCCCCAATTTTCAAAATGCCCATTTCCTAATGAAGCAAGAGGCTGAACGTTATTATTGTTCCCTTTCTGAAAAGTAAACGGCCTTGGATCAACTCCATTATTCCTCAGAGAATAATTTTCAGAAGTATTAATGTTCTGCGAAATATCAATATATGTATGTGAGATTTGCCTATTCAGAAATTTAGATACATAAAAGGCTAGAATAGTTTTCTATACGAGTGAGAGAAAGACAGAGAGAGAGAGAGAGAGAGAGAGAGAGAGAGAGAGAGAGAGAGAGAGAGAGGATTACAGAGTTAAACCCTGGAATCTGTAAAGAAGCAGCAACAACAGAACTAGCTGATTTCAGACTGAAGGAAGGATCTGAAAGCAAAACAAACAAACAAAAAATGTAAATTTGCGCATAAAATTCCAAACAGAGATGCAGGTTGTAGTTGTCCATACTCCAGTGAGGCATATTAACATAATCGTTATGATGAAACCCATTGGATTGTTCAAGCTCTCCAAGATCGGAAAACCTTGGTTGGTTCAGACGACTACCCTCATCACCTCTGCTTCATTGCAAAACAAACAAGAAAGAGTGACTTATAAAACTTAATCAAATATTTCCATAAGTAAAGTAAGCCAACTAAAATTAGTACTCATAACAACCCTTCTTTTAGTTAGCATAAAACTCTAAGTCGAAACGAATGAACAAAAATGGAAACGAAGAAGAAGAGGAAGAGTACATTAATGTAAAGCTCTGCATTACTCTTGTCTTCTGGTTTGATAGTCACAGCTGAAAACCAAACAATTTTTTGTCTTTCCTCACTCTTCGGTTTCTTTTTTGTCTCCAAATTCATACTCTACTTATTACACATATCACTAATCCTCCATTAATGATGTTGCTTGTTGTTGAAAATAAAATAAATGAGGAAAAATCAAATGATGAGAAAATCTTGGGATCAATCTTTATCAACATTATTATTGTTAGTATTGCTATTATTAAATTAAAATAGTAGCTATAGATGTAGAGGGCTAGACGTATCAGTACGGTTTTCTCTATGTTAATTTATTTGATTAAAAATAAAAAGTTTTCAGCTTTTAAGTTTGATTTCTGATTTTCTCGGGATTTTAGTTTCCCAATAACTCTGCGTAGCTTGCAGATTAGATGTTGATGGGATGATGAAGCAAGCAAACAAAAAGGAGAACCTTTCCTTCAAAGCAACCTCCTCTTCCTACGGCTCGAGGCAGTCTTTCTTTTTCTCTCACCCTTTACCGCCAAAAATCCACGAATCCACATTATCTCACTTCTCACCCCGGTTTATTTCCTTTTTTTATATCGAAAAAGAAAGTTAATTTAGGGCTCCCATGTTTATAAAGGGGCTCCCATAATAACACAAAATAAAAATATTTAAAACAAAATTTAAAAACCTTTTATCCATCATATTTTTATAATGGCTAAAATATCACTGATTAGTTAGTAAAACTAATTAAGTTAATCATGATTAATCGAAAATAATCTTAAACTTAATCAGATCAATTCAAATTTTTTTCTTTTTGGTTTGGTGGGAAGAAAAAATTAGAAAAATGTAAGATAATTTCGTAGGTTTTCTTAAAAACCCTAGATTTTGATTCAATCAACCAGAGTATAACTGGGATACATCTAACTTAAACTATTTGTCTTTAAATGGCTCAAATTAGATGAAATTACGGACAAAAAGATGATTTATTTTTGATTCAGAGAATTTTACGGTTGGATTTTCATGTCAAACCCAAACGTAAAAGCTATTTACGGTTGGGTGTTCTTCCCAACCCAACCGTAAACAGAAGAACAATGGATGAACACCAAATCGTAACAGTTTTACGGTTGGGTTTTAGCATCGGACCCAACCGTAAATAATCTAAAAAAAATTTCTTATCCGAGATGATTTACGGTTGGGATTTGCTTAAAAACCCAACCATAAAAACCAATTTTAGTTTACAATTTCATCAAAAATTTACGGTTGGGTTTAGGCTTCCCAACCCAACCGTAAAACATCTTTTGGAGCATTGAGTTTAAGGTAAAATTGGCGTTTAAAAATTAAATTTTTAAACTTATTCAATCATTTTAACTAGATTGAAGGTAAATTGGGTCATTCAAACAAACAAAAACCGAAAACAACACAATAACTAGAATCAATTTTGAATGATCCAGGAGAATTTACGGTTGGGTTTTGGCTGAAAACCCAACCGTAAAAAGCAGTTTGAGTTTTAGTGCAAACACATTTACGGTTGGCTTTTGTAATCGAACCCAACCGTAAATGGGAGTTTTAGTGTTAGTGCAAACACATTTACGGTTGGCTTTAGTAATCGAACTCAACCGTAAATGATCATCTTCATCTCCTATATCCCACATTTTCTATGCATAAATCATATTTTTATTTGTTTTGGTTGGTGGGAAAAGTAGAAAAAAGAAAAGAGAGTTTTTGGTTGTTTATTGAAAAACCCAAAATTTTGATTTTCTTAACCAAAATGAGTGATTATAGTGGCAAATTTTTGGAGGGTGATCCTTGTATGATTGTCAAACTAAATTTTACGTTACTCATTGATGGAGACCCAACTATGTATGATTATTTGGATGGTAGAGAGGTTTTAAGTGAAAGTTGTGATGGTGAAACTCAACCAAATGGAGAAACTAGTCGTCAAAGTGAAGATTCAATTGCCGAGAGTAGTCAGGTTAGGTTAGGTTCGAAGCTGAGGGATTTTTTTTTCCTTTTACGGTTAGGTTCGAAGCCACAACCCAACCGTAAATTCCTCTACGATTGGGTCGGACGCTCATAACCTAACCGTAAAATTTTAGTTTGTAATGTTTTGTTGCCTAATGCCTTGATATTTTTTGTTCAACTCGAGATTGTACCTCACCCAATGTATGCTCAGCCTCCTCCTAATGATATTCAAACTAGAGATACTACGGATCACTATTTGAACGACTTGGTAGGTTATAGATAAGTTGTTAATTCCTTTGGACAATATAGCTAACTTTTTTTATTATTTTCTAACTTTGTGTTCTTGGACCATGTAGACATGGGATAAAAGAGATGATGCAAAGAAATGGGCTAGAGAACATGGCAAACTCATCATGTGTGTGATTGTTTGTAACAACCAACAAAAAGACAACCGCTTTCAAATGGTTTGCGAGTTTAATAGATTCTATACAAGTCATGCGAAGAAGGGTACTGAGTATGTAGGAAAGACGAAGAGGAAGTCAAAAACTTTCACTAAGAAGACGGGATGTCCTTTCAAGCTTCAATTTCATACCAACAACGAGAATAAGTGATTCTTATCTTGAGTTGTATGTGGTCGTCACAACCACCTACCACCAGAGACTTTGTTAACTCATCCTTCTGCGGGACGGCTCACCGAGGAAGAAAAGGTCATCGTAGGAAACATGACGGAAAAGCGAATGAAACCCATTGATATCCTCGGACACTTGAAGAAAATAAACCCAAAGAATGTCTCTACGTTGGAGACAATCTACAACGCCAAAGCCAAGTTGAAGAGTGAGAAATGGCAAGAAAGGGACCCAATCCAACAACTTATGAACTTGGGGGAGAAGCAAAACTACACCATGTTCCACGAAGAAGATGTAAATAAAGAAATTAAGCATCTTATATTGGCTCATCCCGAGTTTATGAAGTTAGCACGGTGCTCCCATCAAGTTCTTATAATGGATTGCACGTATAAAACTAACAAATATGAGCTCCCGGTCTTGAATGTTGTCGTCCAAACTTCTACCAAGTCCCCGTTTACTGTTGCCTTTTGCTTCTTGAAAAACGAGCTCGCAGAAAGCTATCTGTGGGCATTGGAACAAGTTAAATTATTCTACGTTGAAGGATATACCCCTAAGGGCATCTCCAACGGACGACCATACCAAAGAGTAAAGATTATATTTACTCTTTGGTCGCCTAAATTGAAGCGCAACGGGCGGTTAAATTTGGGTTTTCGACGACTATTTGTACAGTACCAGAGTACTTTTACTCTCACAAAATATATAGTCGCACGCTCTTGTAAATATGCGTTAACAAAAAACGCTTCGTTGAGAAAGCGTTTTAAAACACGGACGTTTGGTTAGAGAAGCGTACGATGAGACGCTTGGATAGAGAAGCGTATGATTTAATGCTTACTTAAGAGAACGCAAGCTAACAGAAACGCAAGCAAAGGGAGCGACTGACCAAACGTCCAACTAGGGAGACGTTTCACAATGGACGTTCACCTAGGGAGACGCCTAGCCCAGGCGCTCGCCTAAGACGATGCAACGCTTCTCCTGGGAGACGCCCAGTTTTGTAACGGTTCTCCAGACAGACGTCCCAATTGGACGCTCCTCTATTTAGGCGTTGCAACAAAACGTCCCCTACACGAGCGTTTTAGTTACCGTTGTAAAATGTAACCGTTGAACGGCTATTAAATCCTTATGTATATAAACCAGTTGACGTAGTATGTTTCATGTCCACAATAACATTTCATAACTCAGTTTCAATAAATAAAGAAATTTTTAAGGTTTTCAAAAAAAAATTCTTCCAATTTGTTTTTCATTCCAATTTGTTTGTAATCACTTTCAGTAATGGGTCCAAAACCAAGAGGTCCAAATTTTACTGTTAATGAAGATATAACCAAGTGTAAGATTCATTTATCAATATCTCAAGATTGTAGTGTTGGTACCGAATCAGAAGAAAAATTATGGTCTCGCATCAAAGCTGGAATGAAAGAAGCTATACCTTCAATGGCTGATCGGAGTTGGACCTCTATTCAGAAACGCTTTCAGGGAATAAGTAAAGAGGTGGCTTTGTACTCTGCAAAGGAGGCAGAAGTGGAACGTGAACACTATACTGGATGGGGCCCAGAAACAAAGGTCTGTGAAGACTTAAATTTTATGCACTTCCTTTTTAAAGTTTTGAATTGTATATGATGCACTAACTATTTATCTGAACAACAATAAACAGAGCGTAGAAGTAAGGAGGCTGTTCAAGGAAGCTAATGGTGGGATACCATTTAAGCACGAAGAGTGCTACGCAATTATGTTAGAAAACATCAAATATTCAAGACGATCAACACAAGTTTTCCGATTCATCACAAGACGGAGAAGATTCAGATACCGATGACGATACTCAAAATAGACCTTCGCCAAGCCAAGGCCAATGCAGTGGATACGAAGAAATAGGAGATATACCTAACACGTATCCCCGTCCAATGGGGAAAAAAGAGGCTAAACGTTTGAAGGTAACAGGGAAAGCAAAATCCAGTGCCCAAGCCGATGCCTTGGACACAATTATTAACAACCAAAAAAACTTCAACAACAGTTATATGGAAAATGCAAAAAAGGAAGAATGATCAGAGAGAACCCGAGTTTGTAGCAAAAGAAGAGTATCGTATTATGATGACGGACGTCTCCCATTTGGATGCCGCAACCAAAGAGTGGATTGAAATAAGGAAGCAAGAAATTTTACAGAAAAGAAGAGAATCTCGGCTTGGTTAAACCATATAAAACCTCGAGTGTAATTTTTCCGACTATTAATGAAAATTCTAATTTCTGAGTCCTTAAATTGATTGTCACTTAGAGCAACTAGAACAGAACACAACTTTACATTAACATATCTCATTTTCACATGAGTAGCGGTTGCAATTAGCACGTGCAAGATGGTTGTTGTAAGTTGACAAGTCAATGCAAGGAATTGACAATACTCAGACCACATTTCAATGTAAAAATCAGTTTTCAACATTGTCAGAGATATTATAAAAAGTAAGTTGACAAGGCAATGACAGGAATTAAACTAAACATTCATATTAAGATTAAAAGTAATACAAAGGTTCAACAGTTTAGGACGTGCAACATGCCTTTAAACCACTAAGTGCCCCTAGTGGCCGAGTGGTGTCTCCGGAGGGTTTACAAGAGATATACCCACAAAACCTAGCCGCATGGTTTACTAATTTTTCATACTTCACCGAAATCCGACCATAAATGTTCAATCAAGTCATTTCGTAATCGAATATGCGTTTCTTTGCTATGTACTGCAACTCGGCGTTGGTGAGTTGACATCCTCGACAGTTCTGCAGTTTGTTGACGGGATATATTAACAGGTGCGTGGTAGCGCCCTTGATCATATTCATGTGGCCAATCACCGGGTTGACGTTCATAAAATAATAACCGTTTTCATTATATATGATAGTGCGTCCATATTCCACATTCTAGCTGGTTGTTTAACGATTGCAAATTGGTTTTGCAGAACCCCAAATCCTTGCTCAACATCTTTTCTGCAGCCCTCTTGGATAGTTGAGAATCTTCGTTTCTTTGCCGAATCTGGATGCTTGATCGACATAATAATGGTTGCTATTTCTGGGCATATCCCATCACCGAGATAGTACCCCATATCATATTGGTTCCCATTAACCTCGAAGTTCACAAGTGGTGTTTTACCTCTGAATAGGTTCTTAAAAATATAAGAACGGTTCATTACATTTATATCGTTGTTGGAACCAGGCATACCAAAAAAAGCATGCCAAAACCAAAGATCTTGTGAAACCACTGCCTCCAATACAATACTTTTATCGCCTTTGTAGGCAGTGTATGCACCAGATTCGGCTGATGGACATCTATCCCATTTCCAATGCATACAATCCACACTTCCTAGCATCCCAGGAAATCCCCTCGCTTTGTTCTGGTTAAGCAACAATTCTACATCCGCAGTAGTTGGGTTGCGCAAATACCGTTCCTCATATAAATGCAGTATCGTCAAACAAAATCGTCGTGTTTCCTCAAGAACCGTGGTTTCTCCGATGCGTAAGTACTCATCTATTGCATCCGCCGCAGATCTATAAGCCAGCATTCGAATTGCAGCCGTAATTTTCACGTGTGGGGTTAATCCTAGGTGCCCGGCCGCATCCCGTTTTTGAATGAAATATGGATTAACTGCTACTATATCCCGCAAGATACGATTGAACAATTGTCTTCTCATACGAAATCTTCTACGAAAAATATGGGGAGGAAAAGTCGGGTTTCTTGAAAAGTAATCTGTCCATAGTAGTCTAGCTCCATCCTCACGATTTCTTTGTATTTCGATTCTAGTGCGTGGCCAGTCAATGTATGAAGCGACCAAGCCTAAATTTAGTGTTGGGTTATTTTGGTTAATCGGAAATGCTTCTTCGTCTGATGAGGAAGTGGTGTTATTACTATCATCATTAGATGTCGAAGATAGGGTTAACTGATTAGGAGGAATATAAGAAGAGGAATTAGAAGCAGAATAAAACATGTTGCAGTTTTGATAACCTGCCATTGATAGGGGAAGGAAGTATGTTTTTGGGAGGTTGCTAGTTTTGTGGTGTTTAGATGTTCTGGGTTGGTTTGTAGTTGTTGATGTGGTTTCAATGGAGAATGATGTGTTCTTTTTATAGTTATGTTTAAGATAACAACGAAAAAATAAAGCAAATAGAAGCCCAACAAACTTAGACAAGAGCTATAAAGAACAAACTGCCAAATAATTTTGAATGAGAAAATCAAGAGATAAGAAGTTTCAGATGATTAGACAATACAACGCAGAGCGTAGAGTCAAATTTATGCATACATAAACAACAACAATAAAGAAAAAACAGACAAATAATTTTGAATGAGAAAATCAAGAGATAAGAAGTTTTAGTTGATTAGACAATACAACACAGAGATAAGGGTCTAATTAAAGGAAACCTTGACAATAGCTGTAAAAAAACAGACAAATAATTTCGAATGAGAAAATCAAGAGATAAGAAGTTTCAGATGATTAGACAATACAACACAGAGCGTAGGGTCAAATTAAAGCATACATAAACAACAACTGTAAAGAAAAAACAGACAAATAATTTCGAATGAGAAAATCAAGAGATAAGAACTTTCAGTTGATTAGACAATACAACACAGAGATAAAGCCTAAAAACAAGAAACTGAAGTTTACCTATAAAGCAAAAACTACAGAGCTAAGAAGTGTCGGTGGAAGAGAAAATACATGCAGTAAAATCCAAATTAAAACAAAGCCAAACATACTAAAGATAAGAAAACGACAAATTTAGTAAAAACAAAACGGTGACATATGCATGACATAGGTAAACCCAACTTTTGTTTTTCTCTATTTATTATTCTTTTGTTTTTGTTCTTCACTTCATGAATTTAACTCCAATCATGTCAACATTTCATTCATCTGAAGGCTTGGCTTGTCGGACGACGTGCACGGCGTTCTTCAGTACTGGGTAGAAAAATCAACACAAAAGGATTGAATTGTTCCATTACCCTTAAGATCTCGAAATGAGGTTTGTACCGGAAATCATGTTGTTTCCATCTAGTCCATTCCTGAAGTGATCTCTAAACAACTTCATCATATGTTTCATTCCTAAGACGAAATTCATTGACCTTAGCAGTTAAAGAAGAAAATTCAAGGGCTTCCTTTGTTATTTGCACATATCGACAAAAAAGGCATGCTCTGTTCCTGTTGTTGGGATTACCGGTTTCATTACAAAAGTTTGCATGTGTATGTTCCAACCATTGCATGCTCATACAACCATTCATCCGACGTTCATGCCCCCTTGATGGATAATGCAATACTATGTTTCGACATATGGATAAATCTTCCTCTAGTGTAAAATTATCTGCATTTAACCGAAAATTTTCGTAACCCGCTATTAAATAAAAACCCAGAATTACAAATTTGATCTTAAATGTTACTGAGATGGATTTGGAATGAGAATGATACATATAGGCTAATGTATTTATAGGACTCCATGTAAGGGTATTTGGCCGTTGTTCAACGGTAACAAACGGTAACAAAACAGTAACATATAGGTTGGAACTTTTTTTAAAAACCAAAATCAAAGAGTCTGTACGGCCACAAAGAAAACACATAATTGAAAACGAAAACAGATAAAGTCAAATGTATTTTGAAAATGTAACACAATAAAAGTCCAAAATATAGTGTAAATTGGAATGACTACATAATAATGGAATAACACTATTCAGTAGTTTAGTCCCCACGAGAAGAGCGAGGTGGCATAAACGGAGGCATACTTGACGAAGTTCCCTGACCCCCCGTGTTTCACATTTGCGTTGGGAGAGTTGCCGGAAAATTACCAACCCCTAAGTGTGGAGATTGAGAATGAGCACGGGCAAGTTGTAGGTGCAAATTAGTGTTTTCATTCTTATAGTTGCGCAATTCCTCCATCCTTTCCCTCGACTGGGCCAAATGAAACTTACGGAATTCTTCGGTAAAATCGGCAGATTCTTGCGCAAAATTATAAGCTTCGACCTTTATATGAAAAAAAGGTCAGTTTCTCAAAAAATTTCTTTCAAAATATATTTTCGTTTAAATTTTAAATATACTTACATATGTCCAATTATCTTGAGGCGGAATGGCAAAATGTTCAGCGGGTTGGTCGAGGGTTTCTGTAACAAGCCCCCCAAAACAATCATATGTTTCCACCTCCCAGTTGACTTGGGTGCAAAATTTGTTGGAGTTTATAACATGTCGCCAGTACTCCAAATAGCAATCATAAGTTACCCGATCCTGGAGGTAGTCATTTATTGGTATGGCACTCGATTCCCTCATCTTGGTAGCCTCGGCATCAGTGATGTTGTTCACACAACTTGGGGGGTTGCGAGGAATTCTCCATCCACCATAGATTTGGTGCCATAAACGGTCTCCAAGGTACACGTTATGCTGTAAAATTTAATTATTATCAGCCATGTACCAGAAAATTTGAAAAGAATATTTATAAATATGACTATTTGAACTAGAAAGTGTCAACTCACAGTGCCAACCCAAGTAAATACGGTGCGGGTATTTGATACCGCCGTAGCTACGCGGATAGTCTTATTAATATGGCGTGCCGCAATTTCAACCCATGGTCTCCATGTCACAACATCCATTGTCAATTCATTCAAAAGTTTCCTTGCACCCTTAATATCATTACTCTTCCTTCGCGTACTCTTCCACTGCGAACATGTTGGCCAAGGACATTCGCTCTCATCAGGGATGTTGTGAGGTCGAAGTATGCCCAGATATTTGTACCCCCAAAACTTGAATTTGATTAAAACAAAGTTAATAATTTACCCCGAAATTATTAGTTATATGAAAAATCAAGGAAATAAAATTACCTCCAATATTTGACAAGACCCGGTTAGTGACTTTTGACCCCTCCCTGCTGCACCAAGTGCGGAATAAAGTCTTGAAATACCAGCACTACCCTAGTCAAAAGTTCCAACTTTATTTGTATCCTCAAAAGCAACTAACCATCCAGCATCGATGTAGTTCTTAGCATTGGAAAAGAAGAACTGTCCCAGAACATACATCCAAAATGCTCGCGCCACTCTCTCAGCAAGTACATTATCCTGTTGCGCCTCAACCAACTTTGCCTCTGTAAAGTATGTGCTCAAAAAGGCCACAGTAATGGCATCTGAAATCCACTGCGCCGGGATACCTTCTCTCCGACAAACTTCAGAGTCTTTTAAATCTAGGAAAATATGGTCACGGACATGTTGAAAGGTATACTTATCCGGGTCATATGGAGGCGCCTCGCCAATACCAATACTGATTCCGGTCAACATCACCCAGTCTACAGGTATAAAACCCATTTCACCAAATGAGAAGTGAAAGGTGTTCGTCGTATCCCAGAAACGCTCGACGATATAATCAATCAACGCACATGACGAGTCACCAACATCCATTGACAAAAACCGGTCCCATCCTGCCCTTTCAATAATAAATTTTGCTCTTTCGCAGGTTTTGGTTATAGCTTTATACGCTTGTTGGACCGATTTCAGAGACCCACGATGCATATATTTGGTTTTTGGGTTGGCTCTCGAACTCATATTGCTGGAAACGTGACCTTCATCATCTTCCACCATACTATAATTTCCTAAACCAATATCAGCATTCACTCCTTCGGCAGTGCTGGCATCTGGTACATCTTGCGTTGTTCGGGCTTTCTTGTTCTTTTTTTTCCGACCAACGAATCGGGAAGCGGCATTTCTCAACATCTACACAAATTCAATTTTTTCGAAACACAATAGAGCAAAAATATAACTCCAGATTTATCCATATATCAACGACAATACAGATTACAGTTCAAACAAACCTATAGACACAAAATACATATTACAGAGACATACTTAGCAATTGGCATAGAATTTCGAGACGACTCAATGTCTAACATGTATCTAGAAAATTAGTTGTTCGGCCAATAATCATGTTGCGCTATATAGTGTAGTGTTCAGTTCAATGTGTGAAACGTTGTATGTGTTCGAATCAGGAATTACTCAAGCAGACAATAATGATGAAAATTTTAATCAAAACTGCATATAGTGCAAAAAAAATTAACTGTTTTAAGCAATTTATAAAAATCATAAACCCGGAAAATTATGTTCTAATTTTATTTTTCTAATTTTAATTTTCTCATTTTCGTCTCAAAAATAATTTTATTAATATAAATGTTCCCGGCACAATCATGTTCTAATCCTAATTATGTTATAATTCTAAGTTTAATTATGGTTTATAATCCTAATTATGTTCACCATTCTAATTATGTTCTAAAGTCCTAATTAGGTTCACGGCATAATCCTAATCATGTTCTAATTCTAACAACGATGGAGTCATTGGACCGTGAAAAAAATGGTGAAATGAAACAACAATAAAAACCTAAATATGCCGTTAAACAACAAATACAAACTAAAACAAAGAAGAAAACTAAAACAAAGAAGAAAATGACTGAGATAAAGAATTAATTACCTTTTTGAAGCAATTTTTCTCCACACAATAGAGCCGCCGTCGTCTGTTGAAGAGCGTTGTGAGGTGGGAGAGACGAAGCCAGGGAGAGCGTTAAATAGGAAACCCTAGACACGGACGCTTTCCAAGCTCATCTGGACGCTCTATTCAATCACACGGACGCTCACCTTAAACAGACGTTTACACCCAAACGCTCCCATGGATATGGCGTTTACACCCAAACGCTCCCCTTAATATGACGTTTACACCCAAACGCTCCCCCCTGCACGACGTCGATTGGGCGCTAACTCTGGTGGGCGTCCATAAAGCGCTACTTTGGGTGGGCGTTCTGTGAGTGCACGCTATTCTAGAAGGACTTCTGGTATTCAGGCGTTTACTAGGAGAAGCATTTATCACTAAACGTCCAGGCAGCACAATTCACGAACTGTAGACGTTCACCTAATACAACGCTGGTCCAACAGACGCTTATCAGTGTTGACGTTAAACATACGTCCAACCACAGTAGAGTAACAAAATGCAAACTCTCATGTATAGTTGCGTCTGGTTTCAGAATATGAAACGCTCACGTGATGAGGCGTATGACAATATATGTCTTCGCACACAAACGTCCGTGTCAACTCACGTTACTCTACAACAGACGTCATTTTACTTGGACGTGCGATCATATTTATTCTAGAAACCGTTGTACAAAAAAAGAAAAAAGATCAAATTTTTTTAGTTTTTAGTCTTTGGTATACTCGCCTTGTTGGAGTTGCCCTAAGGTGACTATCACCGACAAAGAACAATCCTTGATATAGTAAGGGTATTCCCGGATGTTCATCATCTTGTTTGCACGTTCCACTTGTGGAACAATATTCAAACCAAGTGCAAACCGATTATTCGGCCAACAAAGAAAAGCGAGATGGAGAGAATTAAGAAAGTACTGGTACCTCAACAAGAAAAGGCAAAGAAAAATTCGAGGAGGATGACAAGTTGGCGGAACTAAAATGGGCTAGTTTCCAAAGTAAATGGGACGCTTTGACATGGTCTATCACCGAGGAAGATTATGAAGAAAATGTCTGTATGTGTTGCTTGCATTTGAGTAATTATCCAATAGTTTTGAAGTATTTGATGGACCATTGGTTGAATCCGCACAAAGAGAAGTTTGTAGCGGCGTTCACAAACCAATATAAGCACTTTGACAACCAAGCCACAAGTACCGCGGAGTCATCTCACAACCGAATGAAGAAGAAGCTTCATAGTTGCGATGGTGAGTTTGTTACGGTCTTCGAAGCAATGCATGATTATTTTCTCCGTGACCTTGATAGAGTTAAGGAACTTTTTGTAAAAAGCCGTTGTAGAAAACACGTCATTTATAAAGACGACCAATGGCTCCAAGGAATTTCTTATAATGTGTCGCATTGCACAATTGAGAAGACAATGTACGAAGTTATGCATTATAGGTTGGAGAAATTGCATGGAGAAGAAGAGTGTGCTTGTCCTAACATGTCAAGTTTGGGACTTCCCTGCCGGCATATGATGCCCAAGTACGAAAAATACGGTGTGATCCCAATTCAAGATATTGATCCGTTTTGGCAACAATTGTGTTCGATGAACCCATCGTCGAGCAAGATTTTGGTGCATCGTTTGCCGATACCCACGTTGTAAAAGCTCTAGCCGAGAAATACTACAATTAAATCGCGCGCAAAAGCAAATATGGTTGAGTAAGTTGAGTCACTTCGTGTTTCCACACACAAGGTATGATGTCAAGGAACCAAAAAAGAGGGAAGAGAAAGGGTAGACCTTCTACGAAAGAAAAGAGGGCCGTGGGACGAAAAAAAGCTAGGG
>JAJJMC010016105.1:938669-1004786 GCA_023531435.1 Papaver californicum
TCACCCATCCTTGTATCAAACCATTGCCTATATTCAATTCGGCAAACCCTGAACCCTGAACCTTGATCACGTAGGCAAAATTTAGGAGCATATTATTTGTTTTGTATTTTTATGAATTTGTGTGTTGATTGTTCCTTGTTTACCATTCTTAAAGTACGGACGGAGATGAGAACAATGTAATCTGGGGTCACGGTAGACCTAGAGGTACTAATTCTCGAGGTCGTGGTGGGGGAGAAAATTTAACTGGGACATCTATGGAGAAAGTAGTGTTGGTCATAGAACTCGCGGCACTAAGAATGAGATTAGGTCAACTAGTATGACTAGGACCATGGGTAGCTCTAGATCGATTCATGTTGAAGGAGGTGAAGCTGGACATCAAGTTATAACTTTAGAGGCTCTCCAGACAATGTTGAATGTTGCGATCACGACAGCGTTAGATCAGAAACTTGGGCATCGTAGAGGCGAGGAGAATGTAATATATCCGACTAGGAATGAACCATTGCATGAAGAGAGACCAAAATGGGAATTCTTGGGTTCAATATTCCCAATAATTTTTGAAGATGAAACCCGCTACATTCTTTGGAAATGGAGGTCCTAATGAAGCACAATAGTGGTGCAGCCAAATGGATAAGATATTAGCTCAGTTTGATTTTTCATTGACCTTTAAGCAAATAATGGTCGCGTTCCAACTAGAGGAGAATGTTGCCACCTGGTGGGAGTTCATGTCCAGGACAATTAATACTATGGAGTATCATTGGATAATATTCAAGGAACTGTCCCTTGAGCATTGTTTCCCTCATGTTGAACGACAGGAAATGATTAGGTAATTTGAACAACTAAGGTATGGGAGGATCAAATAGTTGTAGAGTATGAGTGTGAATTTGATCGTTTGTCGTTGTTTGCTTCTTATCTTATCCCTACACAGACATACATGATTTCGAGATTTTAGATTGGGTTGAATGATGGGATTGCTCGTTGTACCATTGGAAATCCTAGTTTCGACACCTTTGCGAAGGTCGTGAATTGTGCTAGGGCACATTGCTTGAGGATCCAATAGGCTAGGAAAAAGAAATAAGAACCTAATATAAATGGGAGATCTAATGATGTTGGAAGGAATAACTGGAATAAGCCACGAGCAGACAAACAGATCATTAATGGATCAGTACTTCATGCACCTCAACAACTAAGAACCAAATGAGAGGAGAAACCTTACGTTTTTAAAGGAAATTGTTACACTTGCGGCTAACAAGGACATATATCTCTGAATTGTCCAAATAAAATTAGACCCGGAGTTGAGAATATTGAGAAACGTCGTGAAGTACCACCATGCCGGGAACAACCTCGAATAAGTGTTATATTGTCTCAAGGCGGTGATGATCATATAGTCGTGATAGAAGGTATTTTTAACCCATCTGTTTCTATGTTTCACTTGTTATTGTTATGTTGATGAGTATTAAATGTTTTATGTTTATGTGGTTGGATCGAATTTCATAAGTTATTAATGCGATGACCGAGGGTTCGCATATGTGTTGCTTTGCATGGGAAAATGCCATGATCAAGGGGTTGCATTTGTATTGTTTAGCTGGTTATACACTTTGGAAATGTCGATGCAAACATTTAGTATGCTAATGCACGTTTATATACTAATTGGACCACATTATAACATTTTGTGTGAATCCAAACGGTTAGCGTGGTTAGATTTCGAGGACGGAATCCTCTTTTAGGGGGGAATATTGTAAAAACCCTTATCCTAGAGTAGATGTTAAAGTAGTAAAAAGATTATTTTTGTGCATATATGTACACATAAATCCTAGGGTTTAGTCTTTTTGTTCTAAATCTAAAAAAAAATATATTAGACGTGTTAAACATTTTTGAGAATCATGTGCAATGAAATTTGGAAGAAGAAGAAGAAAAAAAATAAACTAAGGAGTTTGATCAAAAGCTAAAATTTGATATTGGTAGGAGGGCCATTGTTATTGCGTATCGTATAGGCTTTCTAACTTTCATTCTATTTATGGTTAGATCTAATAAGTCTAAAAAGTTTTATTGATCCATTATTCTTAAAAAGAAAGAAGAAGGGAAGTATGAGGTTGAAGTTCCTCTTACAACAACTTCTACGAAAAGGAAAGATAGATAATAAATATATACTAAAGTGATTTTCATGTTCTTGTTGTATACTAACATAATTAATCAACATGTTTATCGATTTTAGAAATCATACACTAGTTTCGCCATACAGATGAGCTAGTTGATCATATATTTGATTCCTTCTTTCGTGTATATATGCTTAACTTATTCATATGGTCCTTGATTATGTTATGTGAACATATATGATGTGTAATTAGTGATCACATAGCCACATACCCAGTTAGGCTCATCTCTAGCTTTTATAAACTTGATATGTTATGTTGTTTAACCTTTGATGTGGATTAATGGATGTTTTCTCTGTTAAAAAATAAATAATTAACTCTTGACATAGACTTAGATTGAAACCTAATAATACTTTAATACTTGTTAGCATTATCATGTTCTTAATGGTGGGATTGGTACTGTGTTGACGTCAGTTTGGAATTGTGTGCTAAATTATGAATGGCTGATACTATTTTGAGTACTAGAGATTTACTGAGGACTACATACTACTAATTGGTGTTAGATTCGTTAATCTTGTTGGATAATTCAAGTTTTGGGTAGGATAGCGATGATAACTATCTGTAATTCAATTGTTATACCGGTGGATAATGGATGTGTGGTGGTGTCTGGTGCCTGCAATTTTTTGTGATGTCATGTTTGATTGTATAAGTGCAGTCGACATAAAAATGCTACGCAAAAATGAATAGTGTTATTTGTTGTTTGTCCCACGTAGTTGGTTCGGCTCCCATAAAGTGTTACGGCGATGATCGAAAGGTCGCCTAATAAAATATATGTTTTTATTATCTTGGATGGGATCAATAACATTTAGTTCTTCGTCGCACGGTAGGAAAATTACATGGACTGCGCAGGGGTTGATATGGTATATCTTTCAGATAAAGTAAAGAACATAGAGAGAGGCAGATAGTAACTCATTTTTTAACTAGAGGGCGGGTGGTTCATTTTTTATTTTATTTTTATTTTTTTTCATTTTAAGGTTATAAAACAAAAATAAATAATATTTTATATTGCATTGGTCTTATAAAATTATTTTACTTTTAATGATTTTTGTGAACTATTTTCTAATTTATTGGATTAATTATTAAGGTTATAAGGGTACGAAAGTCTTCTTTTTGTTGGATCTGACCCAACTTACTATCTTTTTCAGGAAACTGTAACCGTGGAACAGTCTAACCTCCAAAGTATATTTCCATTTCAGATAATTAGATTCTTCGCAGGCTAGTAAAATTATTTTTGTTGATTATTAAAAATAGATTTTTATTCATTTTCACACATATTTTTAGTATTTTATTTTAAGACCGACCTACGTGTCGAGGATTATTTTTATTTTAAAGATATTTATTAAACTTACAACTCCTTAATTAATTTCATTCAATAATGTTTTATTTTTAGGATAGTGTGATTGTGCTCCATACAATAACCCGAACTCCATTTGTTGGCTTGGCGGTTTGAGTATGTAAAGTGGTCCATGAGTAAGCCACACTTGGGATTTTGGCGAGACCGACCTAGAATTCGAAGTGGGGCATTACAAAGTGGTATCATAGCCGACGACGCGTCACTTGCCGAGGGTGAGAGAATACGCTGGACTGGGTGTGCCAAGTACTGATCTCTTGAATGGCAGGGAACGTCGAAGATCTGAGCTTGAATATATTTTGGAGCCGAGGACGACTCCAATTTAAGGTGGTGGTATTGTAATACCCCGATTAGGTAGGTACGGTTCGCCAAATAGAATATATGTAATGGTTTGTCCTTTCCTAACACTAAAGCCTGATGGATACACTTGACTGAATTGTGAGAAAAAATTCTCAGTTAAGCGTGCTTGGAAGAGAGTAGCCACAGGATGGGTGACCTCTCAGAAGCTACCGTCGGATAACCGCAATAGTGCTAATAAAAATCCCACACTGCTGGATAACCGCAGTGGGCAAGTGGGAACAATATCGGTGATAGTGATGGGTTGTTTGTGCTCAGGTGGGAGAGTATGCTAGACGGTTATGCTAGATACTTTCTTACAAGAGGCAGGAATGTTTATATTATGCCGAGGCCTTTTCAGCACAACTGGCTCCAGAATTGGCAAACAACTTTGCAGTTAAGCGTGCTCGGGCGGGAGTAATCCGGAGATGGGTAACATCCCAGAAAGCTAATGCTGGATGACCGCAGCGGTGCCATTGAAAACCCTACACTGCAGGATGACCGCAATGACTAAGTGAGAACAATATCGGTGGAGGGTCGGGTCATTACAAATGGTATCAAAGTCGTAGAGGTGACCGTCGATAGACAATAAGTACTAATGGTTTACTCACGTCCGAGCAGCTTAACTACAGTGGGTGACATTAGGGTTCGCCGAATGGAATATGGGTAATGGTTTGACCTTTTTAACATAGTTGGCTCCAGAATGTGCAAAAAGTTCTGTTGTTAAGCGTTCCCGAACGGGAGTAATCCAGGGATGGGTGACCTCTAGGGAAGCTGCTGCTGAATAACCGTAACCTGTTGAGAAACCCCACACTGTCGGATGACCGCAGTGGCTAAGTGGGGACAATAGCAGTGGAGGGTCAGGTCATTACAAATGGTATCAAAGTCGACGGTGGGTCACCTGCCGGGGGTAAGAGAGTACGCTGGACGAGTTGTGTCAGGTACTGGTCTCATAAGTGGCATGGAATGTCGGAGATCTGGAATTGACTATATTCCTAAGCCAAGGACGACTCCAATTTAAGGTAGTGGTATTGTAATACCCCGATTTCGGCAGATAGGGTTCGTCGAATGAAATATAGGTAATGGTTTGTCATTTCCTAACACCAAGGCCTTTTCAACACAACTGGCTTCAGAGTTGGCAAAAAGCTCTACAGTTAAGCGTGCTCGGGTGGGAGTAATCCAAGGATGGGTGACCTCCCGGGAAGTTATTTTGGATGACCGCATCGGTGCCTGTTGAAAACCCCACACTGACGGATGACCGCAATGCTAAGTGGGGATAATATCGGTGGAGGGTCGGTCATTATAAAAACTTCCTTTAGAATATTTAATCGTCTAAAGTCAATATGTCGCCTTAAAAACGTAGAAGTTATGCCTTCATCTTTTAAACAAACGCATGTTATTGGTAAAAGATTTTTGTGATGGAAGTATAGTCCTTACAGACACAAATGACTTCCACATCAGACACCCTTCAATGGTGCTCCCGGTCAACTGTTTAGTAAAGGTACGGTCCATTGGGTTGACTAGCTCATGGTCAACAAAAATGCACATATATGGTTCATTATATATGAAGTACTCAGGCCCATTGATAATAAACTTGAAATTATCACATAAACACAATGTTAACCCTAAAGCTAATTTTTTTTATTATTCAACTGTTATGACTGGTAAAAAATCTTACTCTTTTTCAATTATGATGAATTTACAGGACATTCAATAAAATATTACACCAAATATACTAAAATGACATAGTATTCTAACAGCTAGATAAGAAAATATGGATTACACCATATGATTGATCCAGATCACGTTGTTTATAGACACAAGTGAAAAATATCGTATACTTTAGAGTACTTTCCGTGGTCGGGTTGTTATGTAATATTTACATGAGATACGTAAGATCAATATATAACATATACCAAAAATGTATAACAATACAACAATATGAATTCATAATATTAGAGTATTACGACACCGTTTAGAATTAGTTTTTTTTTTCTAAAAGAAAATGTTATAATTCACTGAGATTTTGAGGATGGCTTCTTGCTCCGTTTTCTATGAAATTTTAGGCGTGAGTTTAAGACTTAATATGATATAACATACTTGAATTTCGTGGAAATCTAATAGCGAAATCTCTATGTTTGATAATCATACATTCGTGGAACCCTAATATACGCTATAAACACAAATTTCTTTTGTTAAAGGAAATTACCCGATAACGCATCCATGAAGAGAAAAAATGTGATCAGAACCAAGTAAATCTTCAAAAAGTAATCTATCATAAATCACGGATGATTTTTTTTGTACACGGTTGATAAAGTCGTGCTGATAACATGTTGTACTAATACTAGAATAAATCATAGAGAAACGAAAGATAGATAAAAGATGAAGAGATCTTATTCATTATACATGAGTTAAATGTTACATAAGTTTAAGCCTCTATGTATAAGTTATGAATATATGGGAAGCACACACATGGGACGAAGGCCCTAAAATATTAAAGAAATTATTATTTGATCACAAATTAATTTAGACTTCTCTCATATATAGCTCATGTATTTATTAATTATAGCCCAACAAGTTAAGTTAAAGTGAAAACAAATAAGTCTTAATTTTTTGCTGACAATCCAACTTAAATCATACTTTTTACCCATAACAAAAATCCTAACTTTTTTTAAATCAAAACTAAATTATACTTCACATTAATTTACTATTCTCCAAAATCATCAATTATGTCATATATCTTGTATAAATTTAATTATGAAAAACTAGGTAAATTTTTTTTATTTAGGGATTTGATCATTTATCCAATTATTTTGGGTTGTATATAATAATTGTGTATAATTTTGTGGGCTAATAATAAAAGTCGATTTGGTTAGCTTAATTACTTATTTTTTATGGGTTATAGATAATACAAATATGATATTTTTTGAAGTATAATAAAAACATGAACTACGTTCAAAATAAGTCTTATTAATTTATTAAAGTTAACTTCTTAATTTATTAAAGTTTTATTGTCTTCGGTTTAAAAAAAAATGAACACCCTCTAAAATAACCTGACGATTTTGGGGATGAAAAAAAACTAATTTGGGGCTACTTATTGCCCGAGGTGCCAAACTCGTCAAAAATATATTCATTGCTTTCTTACACTAACTAGTAGAATAATGGTAAGCAGGTTCGTTCCTGAGGGAGCATTGAGTTAAAGTTTTCAATAAATTTCCGAAAATAAAATTAATGCAAAGATACGAAAACGAATAAGAAAATGCGATATGAGGATGAGAATGATTAAGGATTCTTTCTCCACTAGTGAACATGAATACAGGTGAAATCTTCTTCAAAATACGTTTACTAAAAATCCTAGACAAGTTATGAGTTCAACAAGTCCATTAGACTCCAAGGTCAGTTTGTAGAATAAGTTATCTACTCGTTTCTAGCCAACCAAACCACTTTGAATAAGCTCTCTGGTGTAACTTTATTGACCGGTACTTTCCGTGAGTCGGGTTGATCCTAACCACATGCTCGTAAGTTCAACATGTTAACTTAGGGTTATCTTTCATACACCAAAATCCACAACATCCCATTACAACGTTGATGCTTCGCTACTTATGATGAAATCGTCGTAACAATTACGGATTACGGGTCAATAATCTAGCGTTGGAATCGAAACAAGACATTCAATTGGCCATTTGAAAACTTACAAACAATTCTTGGTTATAAGCATGGTAAAAAGGAAACAATAAAACATGATTGAAAAGAAAGATTAATTGGAATCATATCATATAGTTCTGAAATTATCCATAATCAAACAAATATTTAGCTAGAAATATTGGAGTTCATAACAATTAAAACAAATAGGAAACAGGGATACAAAACCAATTAAGCAAACCCAATACAATAAACCCCAGCGTTGTTGGTGGTGTGAAAGACACACAGAGGAGCTCGTTGCAGTGTTTTGTGGTTGGTATTGTTGTAGAATTGATGGTCTGGTACTGTTGCGCTGCCTCTGTTGTCTATGTATATACAAAGTCTGATGATGTGAGCTGAAAGTGATGGACAAGAATTGGTGGTGTATGAGAGTGCTGATGATGTGGATTGATGCAAACTGGTGGGCGGTGAATACAATGGATGTGAATGGAAAGGCAATGAAAAAGGGTGATGCCTTTGTAGGTTGGATCCTCTCTGTAGATATGAATGCAATCGTGAGAGGTATGGGGTATGTAGACCTAAGTCTCTATTTACAACTTCAGTTCCTATTAGTGAGTCAGATGTTAGTCAATAAGAGTATGTTAGTCAGTGAGGTCAATTCTGTTAGGTATAAGAAATGGTGGAGTACAACTGTAGTCCATTGAGTGGATATAAATACTGTCCTGGTTATCTGTATCAGGCGTGGTCTGTAACAAATTTAATATGTGTTGATAAATGAGAAAGTCTGTCTCGTTTCTTTTTCCTCATCAGTTTCCAATACAATTCTTAATAACAGAGAAGAAAAATTATCAAATCTCTAAAGCAATTAACATTTTTTCTTATCAAAATCGTTTCACTTTTCAGAAGTTCAAATAATAAGTTTCTTTTCTCACAGAGAGAAAAAAACCAGATAAAAATCTTCCAGAAGTTTTATTCTTGATCAATATCTTTTCTTTATCAAAGTTTCTTCATCTAGATCTTGTTTGTTAAATCGTTTCGTATTTTCATCTTTCAAACATTCAATTAATATTTTCCTCAAAAGATCTGTTTTGATTAATATCATTTTTGTATCATTTCTGATACAGACTTTAAATCTAGATCTTGTTTTACTTCATCAATCTGTCTGCAAATCAACAAAGAGTGTTTAATCTTTTTCATGCCTATTTCTCGAAGTATGGCAAATAGATCAGAAGCCTGGAATACAAACAATACTACTGCTGAATCTGAGTTTTCATCAACATTCAACCTTCCTTTTACCAATATCAGAAATTTCATTTCTATAAAACTCGATTCCACAAATTATCTGATATGGAAAGATCAGTTTGAGTTTTTTCTGATATCAACAGACCTATATGGTTATGTGAATGGAGAAGTAGAGGAACCATAATCTCATATTGTTAGAGATGGCATTTCATCACCAAATCCAAGATGGTTACATTGGAGAAAAACTGATAGGTTTGTGGTTAGCTGTCTCAAGGCAACGTTCTCTGCTACTATTTCCAGTGATGTTCTTGGACTGCACGCAAAGGAATGCTTTGGAATCAACTGAGTACTGTCCATAGAGGAAATCAATTTATTACTCTTTATCTGCATAACATCAAGATGATTTCTGACTCTTTATCTGCTATTGGGGAGAAGATTAGTGATTCTGATCTGTCTATGTACATTTTAAATGGGTTAGGCAGGGATTACGATAACTTTGTAATCTCTGCGTATCATCGAGAATCCTCATATGTCTTTTCGGAGCTTAAGGCAAGATTACTGATACACGAGCAGTGGTTACATGATAAAAATACAGAGATGCTAGAAGTTCAGAATTCATCAGCCTTCTACAATAAGAATGTCTACTCTAATGCAAGAACTGGTCATAATCCACATTTTCGGAAATACAGAAACTCAAGAAACAATCCAGTTTTGTCTCCTTCTATATCATCTAATAGATCTTCTAGTTCAATACCTATATTCAACTCTAGTGGTGTGAGAAGATCACAAAATGATTATTCAAGTGTTGAATGTAAAATTTGTAGAAGAGAGGGTCATTATGCAAGCAGGTGTTATTTTCGTTATACTCCTCCGAAAAATATGAGTGCATCTGGTGGTGTTGCTAATGTTGCTGAGGTTGAGCAAGATTTTACTGGTCTTCATGTAAGTTCTGGTGACTTTGGTGATAACAAGTATGTTCCTGGTGTTAATCATTCTACATGGATTGTTGATAGTGGAGAATCATCTCATATGACTAGCGATAGTTCTATCCTTCAACACACCTCTCCTTATGCTGGCAAGGAGAAAGTTATGGTGGGATGATGCATCGGAAAACCGACTTTGTTTTACCGCAAGCGCACAGTGTCGAAAGATGTAGACAAGAGCAAATACGGTTCGTTCCCACGAGGAGTTTGGATTAAAATATATTTTTTAGTTTTTTTATAAAGAATTTAATTAACTAAAGAATTAAGGTTATTTAATAAAGTTTGAAAACAGTACGAGGAAAATGTTAAGGTTCCGGGATCCGTTGTAGATTAGGGTTTAATTACGTTCGTCACATAGGGTCTCAATTTTACTCATGTACAGTATCAAATCTAGCTACTAATACACGGAAGATTTTTAATTAAGCACTAAAGAAAGAATTTTCGGAAAGAATTGTTTGTTCTTAACCTAAAGTAGAATTTCGAAGTACTAAATATACGGGGCATAAAGAGTCAAAGAATAATCATAAAACGATTCAATACGAGGTTTCAACGAGTCCTTCTACTAATCAAACAATGAACTATACGTGGCATAGAACATGAAAAATCATCGAGAGGGTAAAACGTTGAGAGAGAGACAAATTGATAATATTTAGTTCATACAGTTAAAAACCCTAGTTTCGAAACACAAATAAAAATCATCTCTACAAGTTCATCATTTCGCCCTAACAAGGGAATTAGCCCAACATGGCTTTCTCAAAAGCCATACAAATTAATTAAGAAAAATAAACTAACCCTTTTCAGTGTTCCTCCGGTCTCCAGAAAATTGCTTATGTCCGTCCATAAGTGAAGTTTTGTGTCTGTCTAAGTTCTCTCTTGTGTAGGTATGTTGTCCGTGTGTGAGGGGTATATTTTCTCTACAGCTGCATAAGGCTATATATATAGCCACAAGAGAATCATTCTCCGTGTGAAACTCTATTCTACAGAGTAGCTCCTGACCAACTACACTTTCCGTATATAACACGGTTAAACTTTCCTTCTTCAACCACAACACCGATTTCTTTGCTAACTTTTCGGCCAAGTGAATTAATCTCAGCTGAAACTTGCTCGACTCAAACTCTCTTCTCTAAGTGACCTCCATTCATCGATAGAAACTCCACCTCATAACCAGCAGCAACTCGGAACATCTCCAAGCTCCATTAAACAACCAACCACCATTGATGAAACATCCGTTAAAAACCATCTTGTGAGTAACCCATGTCTTCTGACATCCAACAACAAGAATCACCGATACCCACTCTTCCACTCCATCTCATAATCGAGCTACAATGGCAACAACTATTTGTAGCCATCACCGATCATCACTGACTCAAGCTCATCCCCAAATATAGCAACAAAGATCACCATCAAACTTCACCATCATCAACCTCACTGTATCCGAGCTCAATCTTCATCTTCACGTCAACAGCCTCCAGCAGTCTTTCTCATCATGGCATTATCACAGCTATTGCATCCTTGTAACGTTTCTGATCAACCTTAGCCTTCGCTTCATATGGTTCTTTCTCCTCGGCTGTCATTTTCTTCCACTGTTCTCCAAGTTCCTTTGCCGTATCAGTAAATGATATTCCAGGATTACTTTTCTTTATGTTTTCTCTTTCAGTTTGTGAGAAAAACATGAAACCAGACATAGCCTTCTTCGTTGCGTTCGGGTCCTTCTTTTTCTTGGGTTTCTTCTTTTTTCCACTATCTTCATCTCTTCAGACTTCCATCTCTTGAAAGTCAGACCATCACAGGCTCGAGCAACACTTCTCCACCTTCAACTACAGCTGCTATGCTTGAACTCCATTAACCTCACGTAACAGCACACAATCCCCTTCGCAAAAAGAAAAAAAGTGTTTGGCGCCTTTAGCCAAATTTAAACTATTGGCATCCCTGAGGAAATGAGCAGGTGCTCTATAATATTTGAATTCAAGTCATCCCTTAACGTGTGCCAGGTTGTCCATAACAGTCTCTCTTGAAATGACCTTTTTCCCTTAGTATTCGTTTCGCTCATAACTTTCTCATACGCAGTCAGAATGACCTCGTTCTTTCGTCCTTGGATTCGTAATAAAATTCTCTACAAGATGGAGGGTAGAAATCCTGGAATGGACTGAGATCTACTGGGTCTTTGGAAATTTTTCTCTTCTAAAGCTCCATTTCGCTTGTTTCAGAGATGTAACCTAATAAAACACAAAAACTAGAAAAGTAATACTAACACACGGTAGTTCACACAAAATCTAGCAAATAAGTATAAGGAAATGATACTTAAAATGTATAAATTATGCACTTATCATGGGATCAGGTAACAAACTTCCTATTACCCTTCTTGGAACTTCTTTATTGCAAATATCTAAAACTAGTTTTAGGATGAACACAGTTTTATTTGTTCCTGAACTGAAACACAATCTGTTGTCAGTGGCTAGTTTTACTAAAGAACATAAGTGTTATTTCATTTTTCATCCGAGTGGTTATGAGATCAGAAGTTTACTAGATCACACTCTGTTGGCTCAGGGTAGAATGGTTAATAATCTTTATCCAATTTCCAACATATCTTCATCTGAGTGTTTTTCTTCTTTTGCTTATTCTCTTGCTTCATCTCTCTCTACTGTGTGGCATTCTAGACTAGGTCATCCATCCACTAAGATTTACAAATCTTACAATCTCAAAACTACATCACTTCTGTTTTATCTGATCAACATGTTCTTTGTCATCCATGTCAGCTTGCCAAAAGTAAACGTTTACCATTTCATATATCTGAATGTCATGCTCAAACACCATTACATCTTATTCACTGTGACATATGGGGTCCCTCTCCCGTGGCATCTTTTTCTGGTTTTCGATATTACATTGTTTTTGTGGATGACTTTAGTAGATATAGTTGGATGTATCCAATGTTTAACAAGTCAGATGCTCTGTCTTGTTTCTCTCATTTCAAACACCAAACAGAAATCAATTTTCTACAAAAATAAAATGTTTTCAAACAGATGGTGCTTTTGAGTTTGTTAAAGGTCAATTTAGGAGTTTTCTAGACAACAGTGGAATTTTAGTAAGGATTTCATGTCCTAAAACTCCTGAACAGAATGGTCGAGCTGAAAGGAAGCACAGGCATATTACTGAAATGGGTAACACTTTCCTGTTTCATGCTTCTATCCTAAGGAATTTTGGTATGATGCTTTTCTCACTGCCAATTTCCTTATAAACAGAACTCCGACCAAAATCTTGAACTTCAAATCTCCTTTTCAAATTTTATATAAATCTGATCCAGATTATGCTGCTCTTCGAATTTTTGGTTGCATCTGTTTTCCTTTTTAGGTCATTCCAGAACTGATAAATTATCTCCAAAGTCTATCAAGTGTATGTTTATTGGGTATAGTTCTTTTCATAAAGGGTATAAGTGTTTTAATCCTATTTCTAAAAAGACACACATTTCTAGACATGTTGTTTTCGACGAGGACAACTTCTATTTTTCTGAGCCTTCTTCAGTATTATCCTCTGTGTCTGATTCAGCATTACCTAATTCTGTTGTATCTGAGTTGTCTCCTACCACTGATCTAGGTTCTAACTGTACAGCTTCTGTTATCACTAGATCAAATAGTGAGATTTCTAAACAGAAGCAATTTCCAGATCATATTTCATATTCTGTTGTTAAACATCATGTTCCTAGTAATTACTTCTCACTGTTGACCATTACTACTGAGCCAAAGAGTTATAAGGTGGCCTCTCAGATCCCAAAATAGGTTTCTTCTATGAAGGAAGAGGTGACTGCTTTAGTTGAGAATGATACATGGGAATATGTACCTCCTGAACCCTGGATGAATATCTTGGGATATAAATGGATTTACAAAGTGAAATTAAAGGCTGATGGGACAGTGGATAAATATAAGTCTAGGTTGGTAGCTCAAGGAAATACTCAACTAGAAGGGATAGATTACTATGACACATTTAGTCCAATAGGTGAAATTTGCAACTGTGAGGATTGTACTTACTATTGCCATTACTAAGAACTGGTCTATCAGACAACTAGATGTGTCGAATGCCTTCTTGCATGGTCATTTAGAGGAGCATGTCTATATGACACAGCCACAAGGGTTCATTCATCCATATTTTCCATCGTATGTTTGTAAGTTAAATAGAAGCTTATATGGTCTCAAACAAGCTCCTCGGGCTTGGTTTCATGCCTTTAGTTCTTTTCTTATAACATATGGTTTCTTGAAATTTGTTTCTGATAACTCTATGTTTGTTTACAATGTTAATTCTGGCATGATGATACTCTTAGTATATGTTGATGACATAATCTTGACTGGCACTTCTGATGCTCTAATGACTGAGTCGATACAAGCTATGCAGTCAAGATTTTCTATGAAGGATTTGGGCCAGCTGAGTTATTTTCTGGGTATTGAGGTTGTTCGACAACCTGATTCTTTGCTATTAATTCAAAACAAGTATGTTGTTGATTTGTTAACAAAGGCTTATATGTTAGAATGTAAACCATGTACAACTCCTATATCAAAGGCCAATAGAATCTCTATGCATGATGGCACTGTTCTACCTGACCCTGCTGCATATAGAACAATAGTTGGGAGTCTGCAATGCTTAACATTGACGAGACCTGATATTTGTTTTGCGGTTAATTATGTATCTCAATTTATGAAGGCTCCTACTGAGGTGCATATGCTGCTAGTAAAAAGGGTTCTAAGATATTTGAAGGGCAGTATTGGGGTTGGAATTACTATGAGGTCAGGTGATCTACAGAGTCTGAGGGCTTTCTCGGATTCTGATTGGGCTGGTTGCCGGACACGAGACGTTCCACTTCTGGGTTTGTAGTTTTTCTGGGTTCTTCTATTGTTTCTTGGTCGTCCAAGAAACAGCCGACAGTTTCCAAGTCATCAGCTGAGGCGGAATATAAATGCATCACTGTGGCTGCAGCAGAAATGCAATGGGTCTCTTATGTGATGCAAGAATTGCATCTTCCTTTATTAGAATTTGTTCATCTATATTGTGATAATACGAGTGCCATCTCATTGGCGACTAATCTTGTGTTTCATGCCAGGTCCAAACATATAGAGGTTCATTATCATGTTGTTCGGGAGCTGGTTGATTCGGGATTCTTGAAGCTTCATCACGTTGCTAGTGAGGAGCAGTTGGCGGATGTGTTTACAAAAGGGTTGTGCAAGCCCCAGTTTTACATGTTATTAACACTGCTGTTTGGTTGTCCTGTTCTGTTTGGCAATGACAGGGATTCAGGTTGTTTTGATTCGGCAGTCACGTGAACTTTTCTGTTCCTGTTTTTCCTTTGTGTTGTTTTCAAACTGTTTTTTGTTATCCTCTCAAGTCTCAACAGTTTGAGGGGGTGTATTAGTGAGTCAGTTGTTAGTCAATAAGAATATGTTAGTCAATGAGGTCAATTCTGTTAGGTATAAGAAATGGTGGAGTACAGCTGTAATCTATTGAGTGGATATAAATACTGTCCTGGTTATCTATATCAGGCGTGGTCTGTAACAAATTTAATGTGTTGATAAATGAGAAAGTCTGTTTCGTTTCTTTCCCCTCGTCAGTTTCCAATACAACTCTTAATAACATAGAAGAAAACTTATCAATTCCTAGCTGCCAACTTGAATCCCACGCAAACTCTAGTTTCCTAATCTAATACAAATCCTAAAAACAGCCCTCAATCATCACCATCCATCAACAAAATCAATGACGGTAATTTCCAAATCTTACCTGACTTGTCGGCCAGAAAACTTTACCAAAACCAAAACAAACTCAGTCGTGTTCTTCTAAGCTTAATAAGCTCCTAACTCCTGTAACACAACTCATAGACCCTTGGAAAGCACCCATCAGTCCCACGGTAACTAACAGAAAGGACTTGATGTAAAACTGGTCTCGCAGACATTTCAGCAAACGGGTTGTGCGCAACTTGCTGGTGATGCTGACATGAATTCCCGCTGATTTCAAAGACTGTTCTATCTCCTTCCCTGCAAGATTACATTCATACACATTCGAATGCCAACAATTCGAAATCAAATTCGTATTCTCGGCCACAAACCATTCATTCTACCTAAATACCTCTTCTCTGCCAACTTCTTTAACCCGTTTCTTCTATTTCCATTTCAGCTAAGAACAAGTTCCCATATTTCCCTGTAAAGCTCAGACCAATCATTCGAAACCCATCACAGATCAAGCCACCAGAATCTTTGATTTCTTCTTGTTCGAACCTCTCTAATTTCTCCGGCAGTATCAATCACATCAAACCTTCTACTCTCGTTGTTTTTCTTGGTGTTTCTGTTTCATAACTTCACTCTGGAGTCGGAATTGAGTCCACCGTCAAACCCTGATTTCTCGTCCCTCAAACACCTCTTCCAAATCTTCTCGTTGGCTTCAGATGAGACTTTCAACCTTGATATTTCCCATCGACCCCATGGCTGGAATCAACGGCAGACGAGAAGAAACCTATCTGTTTTCCCTTCTCATCACATACAACACATGCGTGTGGCACTCTTGGATCCAATCCACTAACAAATTTCGTAGTCCAAAATTAATGCACTCATTTTCCATCCAAATACAGCTGGTGTACAAGTTAGCCAATGTCAAGCCCATGACACCTTAACGAGAGTGTAAGACTCAAACCAATCTTAGCCAGACACTAATTTGCCATGCGCAATTAATAGTTGTTCATGATTGATACCAATTCTATTACCCTAACTGCAACTACAGTGACACCACCAATGTCTATACAATTGCTCTGACTTGTTGATATGAGCTTTAAGCGTGTGTACCATATGATCTATTTCGATGTTTCTCTTTTTTTTTTTATGTTATAGGACTTCGAATTACCTATAAAATATAAAAGGAGCATAATATTTATAAAATATAAAAAAAAAAAAAAAAAAAGACATAAACAATAGATTACAAATAAGGTGTTTTAGACACCTAGTACTTATTTATACTCATCAAATAGATGTGACTATGGGATATCTAAATGGTGAGTGAAAAACCCTATATATCCTTTTACTAAATAAACCTAGTTAAACTCTCCTTCTTCTCATTTCCTTCTCTACATATTCCCTTATTCTTCTTCTCCTTTTCCTACTCCATCTCCTTCTCTTTCTCCATCTACTCGGTCAGTTCAGTAACAATGGGTAAAAAAACTAAAGTTTCACGATCAAAGCATCCAGCTATTGCGTCTTAATCGAAGAAAAATGAAACGATTGTGAACGAAGAAAGTGGAGAACATAAAATTATAAAAATCGATTCGTCCATTGATTCTGACGATATAACACTCCATCAACTTCGAAATGCCCAAATAAGGTGAGTTAATCGAACTTTTATGGTATTAATTAACCTGAAGAAATCATAAAAAATAAAATCTAGGGTTTTCTGTGACGATGCATAATCGGTAGATATCAAGTAGATTTTGTCTACTGATTATGCCTCGAGTTCTTCATTTCTGAAGAATATCATCCATAACCGGTAGATCGAATGAGATTTTATCTACCGATTATTACATGTATTTTCTTTCTGGATAAATATTTGAAATAATCGTTAGATATACAGTCGGTTTATCTACCTTAATTCATAATATTGAGGTACTAAGACACCGTTTAGAAGAATTTTTTTTTTTTTTTTTAAATGTTATAGTTCACTGAGATTTTGAGGATGGATTCTTACTCCGTTTTCTATGAAATTTTAGGCGTGAGTTTAAACTTAATATCATGTAACATACTCGAAATTCGTATAAATCTAACAACAAATCTCTAGGTTTGATAGTCATATATTCGTGGAACCCTAATATACGTTATAAACACGAAATTCTTTTGTTAAAATAAAATACCTGATAACGTATCCATGAAGAGAAACAAATATGATCAGAACCACGTAAATCTCCGAAAAGTAATCTATCATAAATCACGAATGATTTTTTTTTACAAATTGATAAAGTCGTGTTGATAATGTGTTGTACTAATACTAGAATGGAATATATTGAAACAAGAGATAGACAAAAGTTGGAGAGATCTTATTCATTAGACATGAGTTACATGTTACATAGGTTTAAGCATCTATATATAAGTTATGAATATATGGGCAGCACACACATGGGACAAAGGCAATAAAACATTAAAGAAATTATTATTTTACCGCAGATTAATTTAGGTTTCTCTCATATATAGCCCATGCATTTCTTATTTATAGCCCAGAATGTTAAATTAAAGTGAAAAACTAAACAAGTCTTAATCTTTTATTGAAAATCCAACGTAAATCATATTTTTTACCCAAAATAAAAAACCTAACTTTTTTGAAATCAAAACTAAATTATACTTCACATTAATTGACTATTCTCCAAAATCATCAATTATGTCATATATCTTGCATAAATTTAATTATGAAAATTAGGTAATTATATATGTTTTTTTGTTGATTAGGGATTTGATGATTTATCCAATTATTTTGGGTTGTATATAATAATTGTGTATAATTTTGTGGGCTAATCATAAAAATCGGTTTGGTTAGCTAATCACTTATTTGTATTCGGCTTAAAAAAAAAATGAACACCCTCTAAAATAACCTGGCGATTTTAGGGGCTGAATAAAAACTAATTTGGGGCTACTTATTTATACCCATCCAATAGAGGTGGCTATGGGATATCTAAATGGTGAGTAAAAAAACCTCATATACCCTTTCATTAAACATAAACCTAATTAAACTCTCCTTCTTCTCATTTCCTTCTCTACCTATTCCCTTTATTCTTCTTCTCTTTCTCCTTCTCCTTCTCCATATACTCGGTCATTTCAATAACAATGGGTAAAAAACCAAAAGTTTCACGATCAAAGCATCCAGCTATTGTGTCTCAGTCGAAGGGAAATGAAAAGATTGTGAACGAAGAACGTGAAGAACGTAAAATTATTGAAATCGATTCGTCCATTGATTCTGATGATATAACTCTCCGTCAACTTCAAAATTCCTAGATAAGGTGAGTTACATCAAACTTTTATGGTTTTATTAATTAACTTGAAAAAATCATAAAAAAAATAAAATCTAGGGTTTTCTGTTACGATGCATAATCAGTAAAATATCAAGTAGATTTTATCTCCCGATTATGCCTCGAGTTCTTCATTTTTTAAGTACATCATCCATAATCGGTATATCGAAAGAGATTTCATCTACCGATTATTACCTGTATTTTCTTTCTGGATAAATATTTAAAATAATCTTTAGATATACAGTCGATTTATCTACCGATTGTGTTTTGTGTTTTTAAATAAACCACTTTTAGGGCTACACTCTAATTGGTAGTTAGTAATCGTGGTTTATCTACCGATTTTGGTTGCTTCAACAAGTATAATTTTGTCAAAAATTGATTCATAATCGGTAGTTAAATTGGGAACCCTATCTACCGATTGTCTATAATCGGAAGATTATGAGGAACCTGACCTACCGATTGTGAGTAATCGGTGGTTATTTTATAATTTTATCTACCGGTTAAGTGTCCATTCAGTATTGGAATAATTTGATTAATTGGTTATTAGATCTTTATATATTTTCTCACATACAAGGTTTTGTGATTAAGTCCTTGAATAATTGTTTACCATGTTTGATAGATACTATGTAGTTAGTTTATGATTCAAGAGGTCGCATTCCCATATATGGAAATTTGTTGGCTATTATCAGTTAGAACTAAGTTGCAGAGAGAAAATATTTCAACTCGTGTATGAGTTTGTTTATGAAGGTATGTTTACTCTATAGTAGAAATCTTTCTTATGTACCTACAAATTGTTGTGTATTTTTTTTTTAGGAATGAGAAGGGAAAGGAAAAGACTATTCCTCCTTCAACCCGCTTCCCAAAATATCTGGATCATTAACTCCATTGAACGTTCTAAATATGATGGTTAATGATCCGGAATTTGTAAGTTGGGAGAACGATCCTGAGAATCCTTTGAACGGTCCTGACAATCCCCTCAACATCATTGATACTGAATCATATGAAGAAGAAAATGATTTTGATCCAAGATTCTTTTTCAGATAATGCGACTTTGAAGGTGTAAACCCACATTACAATGAAGTTGGTGAGTACATAGGTCCACCTAAGGCATTGGAAGACAAAGTTGATGACAACAAGAAGGGAGGAAATGATGAGGCTAAGAAGAAGAAGATAAGATTTAAAATTGGTGTTAAGATGACGAGAGTATCAAGGAGTGGAAGAATATGACCAGATCAATGAGATTGATAACTACGAATGTCTATGTTGCTTTTTATTTTGTTGTTGCTTTTTTGAACAATATAATGTAGTAAGGGATGAACTGGTTTGTTTCAATTTGAACAATATTATCTTAAATTTTTTAAGGTTTACTTCATTATCAACTTGCATTTTAGTTCACCTCAATTGTTAACATAGTTTAGCAAAGTATCAGACCCCTCATATGAAACAGGATCAACCGCAGCAACAATCTCCTAAAAAAAAAAGGTAGCCTACTATAATCGGTACTTCGAGGTTATCTACCGATTGTTTAATAATATGAGGTTTAAGTTTTTACCAAACTAACGATTATGTGGTAATCGGTAGAAAAGTCAATTTACTACAGATTAAAACCACAAACCAGTCAGGTTTCTGAACCTGGAAGTCAGTATAATCGGTAGATAAATTTAGTTACTATCTTCTGATTATGACTGTCGAAAAATTAGAAATATTATAACGTTGGAAAAATTCATATTTGGGGCTACCTTCACAATCAGAAGATATTAGATCTACATAAACTGCCGATTGTGAAAGTAAAAAATTTAAAAAATTTCTCACTTTGGAAAAAATTATGTCTTGGGATTATAATATTATCGGTAGATATGCAAGTTCCCTAAACTATCAATTATGAAGAAAAAAAAAATCAAATTTGGGAGAAAATAATTTTGAGCTTATTGGACAATCCATAGTAATCAATGTTATCGAAACTACAGATTATGATCAATCTAGTGACATAGTTTATAATCGGTAGATAATATACTCCATTATCAACCGATTCTAGGACGTCAATAGTATTAAATAATGTAAAAATGGAGTTGTTTTTTTTTTGCTAACAATCACATAAAAAGTGGGGTTTTTGGGTTTTTTAACGCAATACATGTTTGTTCGATGCATTATTATCTTCAATTTGATGTGATTCTTCATTTTCTTTGTTGAAATCACCAAAACCTATGTGGTTCTTCATTTTCTTTGTTGAAATCACCAAAACCTAGTTTTTTTTTAATGGTTTCTCAACTTCTGCTTTTTTTGCTTGTCTAACACTAATTATATAATCAAATTTAACAACTAACTAATCAATAGGAACACTAATTAATCAAAGGTATATTAGCTATTACGAAAAATATATGGTCGGATAAGAGGTGTGTGGATTTTACTTCCTAATGACCCTATTTTATTTTATTAGTAAATTAGGCTAAGGCCCCACCCATGGGTTACCCATAATATCAATCCCTTAACTAAAAGAAATTTAAATCTAGGCCCCAAATTATTAAAGACATCCATACCCTTATACATATTTTAAAGCCCCTAATTAAAAAATATTTAATTACAAGCTCAAACTATGAAAATATAGTAAAATGATGTTCCAACCACCATCACCGGACACCACCATGCCACCACCAATCGTCACCATCTCCGCACACTACCAATGACCACTACCACCCACCACCACTGTTACCACCACCTCCGACCACTACCACCACCTCTACCGTCGACCACCTCAAACCATCGCTGACCACCACCACCGACCACCTCTAACCACCGCCTCCTCCCATCACCAACATATGGAATGTGTACTTATTATTTACACATCCATATAACATAAAATATTTACACATGCAATACGCATGTGTACTCAAAAGTTACACATGTATATGGTATGTATATCCAGAAGTTACACATCCATAAGACATGTGTAATTAGAAGATACACATCCATATGGCATGTGTATCCAGAAGTTACACATCTATATGGCATGGTTCAGAAGTTACACATCCATATGGATGTGTAACTCAGCAGTTACACATCAAAAAAAATATACAAAAAATACATGTATTTTAATATCCATTTACAATAATCTTTCCGTTTATCAATTATAGTAATCGGTTGCTATTGAACACAATAAACGAGTTAAAACACTAGATATGTAAAACGAAATCCTATAAATAAGCCACGACATCCTAAAATAGAAATGTTCCATTCCCTTCTTCTCTTCCTCGATTCCAAAATGCTTGCATATCTGCAACAAAATAAACATCCATGGGATTAGGTTGGATGAACGAAAACAAAAAACAAAATTATAGAACAATTACAAGGCGAACAACAAAGATCACATAAAGACACTTGATAACTTATCTTAGCATATGTAATTAGGAGTTACACATGCATTTTTCTAATGTAACTAGGATTTACTCATGAAACTATCCAGTGTAATTGGGAGTTACACATGCATATATCATGTGTAATTAACAATTACACATATAATTAGGAGTTACACATGCATCTGACTAGTGTAACTAGGAAATACACATGCATCTGACTAGTGTAACTAGGAGTTACACATGCATATAACATGTGTAATTAGTAATTAGACATGCATATTGGCATGTACACTCATGCATAAAACATGAAGTGCAAAACCATAACAGATCATAACCATATCAGATCCTTTTATCTCACAACTTAAACTTTAATAGTAAGAACCAGGTCATCTAACAAAAAATACCTTAAACTCAGAAATTAGGCGAGACACAACATGATAAGCAGGGTCTTATGTGATTCCACCACAAAAAGGAATTCTAAAGGACCACCATAGAGAGATGTGATCTGTATAAAGTTATAGTTAGCCCAAAACTTTCAGAAATAGAAATCATAACTAGCTATGAAAATGACAAACTGAACAACTTTCAACAGACAAGGAACGCAGGAATGTGCCAAGGGCTCATAATCACCTATACAAACTACGAAGTGTATTTACAACTAACAACAGACAAGGAAAGCACTAGTACTTAATGGCAAAGATATTAGTACTAGAAAAAAAAAAATATTCTTAAGAAAAATAAGTCGTATGACATCAGAGAAGCTTAACATGCTAAGGGTTGAGCGCCAAATGTAAAAATACTTTTGTAGTGCAGATCTAGAAAAGGATAAGCTTGTCCCTGCAAGATATATCTAGCAATACGTTAACAACATGTTCAATAGTCCAATGATGTAAGGTTTATTATGTCTGGTAAGCCTTAATAAAACCATCTAACACATTCAATTGATCTTCAACACTTCCAAAAATTTGTGAAAGTTGGTTAAAATATTCACTGATCGGTACACGCAGTCACCAAATTTCATATAAACAATCACACATCTCCACATAGACCAGTTTTCTTTCTGATATATATGTTTCGAATTTGTCTACACTAAGAACGTTATTAGCACAGCATGTCCAACTTCATAGTGAGGAGGCATCATGTACTCCACCGAGGATGATGGAACGCTAGGATGTAAGATTCCAGGTGTCGGGGACTAATGTTAGTAATGAATTTCAGACTGTTGTTGCTGCTCATCATCTCCACAATCATCTATGGATGAAACCACAAACAGACAACCAAGAAGGTATTTGTAAGCTACGAAGTGACAATGAAACAGATTGAACAACTTTAAATTAGATAAACATTTTTCATATTATCCTATCATTCATATGCATTTGTTCTTGACTTTCAAATAACAAACAAATTTCATTTGAACATATAGAGTATTAAAGGAGATCGAAAATGATCAGTTCACAAATTTTAAATTGTTTGGATGGGTATTATAGATTAAAGTATGATGAGTTCAAATCTGAATTTATCTTTATCTTTTTGATCAGAATTATAGATTCAGAGATGAATCAAATCTCACTCAAAACCCCTAGAAAAATTTTTATTAAAAAATTTCAAATTTTTTCAATTTCAAAAGAGAGATTAGGATGAGATACTAATTGATCTAAACTCCAATCATGATTTGAATAAGGTTTTCGAGATGAAATCGAAGTAAATGGGTTTTTCGAAACCGTAAAAAGATTTTTCTGAACTTGATTTTGGAATCAAAAAATTAAAAATTATGTTGTAATTAATATGATAACAACAAATTAACTTATCTGCTAGATCATTTATGTTGAGTGAATCTTCGTTCTCGTTGTCGTTGACGATTTTCATCGACTTTCATTCGTCCATTTGAATTAGATCTTGAAGACCAGGTATTGTTAATGTTGGTTTTAGGTTTTGGAGATGCTAAAATAAAATGAAGTAACAATCTCGTTCTCTGCATAACATCAAAACCTATGTGAGTTGCAGAGCTGAGAGAAGAACGAGAGAAAATGAGACGAAATAACAATCTCGTTTCTTTTTTCTTTTCTTTGATGTATATAAGAGAATCCTAGTTTTGGTATTTAAAATTTGTGATGACGTTATCGGTCTGCAAAAATTCAAAACCAAGCCCTAAATTTAAAAATTTTGGGCCTAGTAATAACATTTATCCTAAAACATGGAGTAAATCATAAAGGATCCATTTTATAGGTTTTCCTAATGTATAACCCATATAGTATGGCGTTGGTAGTAGTTGGAAAATGAAAGTCGGCAATACGTAAATGCTCCACGAGTATGAAGATGTGAATGATTTATACGATAGACTCGTGGATACTAATAAAATAAATATTTAAAATCAAAATAAATGAATTTTCTCTATTGTCTCTGATCTCTTCTTAATCATAATTAATTCCAGTAAATTCTTTTTGTTTTATAATTTCTTAATTTTAATCCTTTAATCTCTGTTTATTAAGAATCATTTGGATTTCTTCGTTTCTTCTACGAAGATCTCCATTATTCTTTAATTTTCAGACTTTTCCTTTTTCCACAGCCTTTGGCATAATTAAATTCTATCGGTAAATCTTTTTAAAGATGTCTCACTCTACCCACTCAAATACTCAAATCCAAACTCTAATATGGATATGCTTCAACAATTTCCAAATCTTTTTAATCAAGAAACTCCCTCAAAAGAGATAGTTGTAGATACACCATTACCAAACTTCTCAAGGGATTACCAAAATTGTCTGGTACTTATGATAGTTTATCCTAGAACTTTTTAAATTAACGTTGTCAGGGAATTACTCCATAAAACATGGAGATCCTTTAATCAGAAATTCTATGTTTTTGAATTTATATCTAATACTTTTCTCATCAAGTTTGAATCTCATTCGACTCGGAATTTATTATAGAATCTTCTCCATGGGTCATTAGAGATGACTTATTGGCATTGGAAAGATGTGTTCCCAACAAACTGCCACATGAGTATCTCTTTGATAATGTAGATTTTTGGGTTTAGATTCATGGTCTTCCTGTTAACTATCTTGACAAAAAATTTGTTCAACATTTAATATCTTTTGCGAGTTGTCATAGAATAATATCTATCCAGAAATCTAGGAACTGGGGGAAATTTGCAAGAGTACGTTTCCCTATTGATATAAATCAGCCTCTCAGAGATTCTATTTTATTTCCCTTGTCTGACAAGAATAAAATCATGGCTGAATTAAGATATGATAGACTTCCTAGATTCTTTAATTTTTGTGGTCTTCTTAGTCATTTGATGAAGTTATGTCCTAAAGTTCATCAATTTAAAAATAAGATTCATCAAGACTTTCCTCCGAAATTACAAAAGCAAGCATATGATCTTATCACTCCTAAATATAATTGAACAATTGATGCTTCTATCAAAATGTTTACTAATGGTATGGAAATATTCAAATTATCATGAAGATAAAGTTCTTGATTTCCAAAGTAATCAGAGGCCACACTCAACAAAGTTTGCAGGGATGATGAGTCGGCAAGTCAGATCAGATTCAATTAAGACCTTTACTTCTACATCGCATGATGACTATCCTAATCGTAAAGAAGATAACTTGTATAGGAAGTTACCATCATTTGGTTATTATTCTGATAAACAAGATCTAACGGTTCGGAATTCAAATTTTAAACTGCCATTTGCAAGTAAAAAGGATGCAGGGTATTCTTCACACACAACTGATCTTAATTCTTATATGTATTAGTTGAATTCTGTTTGGCTAAGGGTATATCAATTGCATTCAATCAAGAAACAACTTCGGAAAATTTTCAGTATAATAGTTTTCAAACTCTTCAAGTTTCTGAATCCTTCAATTTTGTTTCAAAAAAGAATAAAATCTTCAGCAATTCAAGTTACATAATAAATATGTCAATGAGAACTTACATCAACTTTTATCCAGGGTAAACAATAAGCCATCGGATAGTAACTGTGGACGGATTCTACGGAATCCCAGCCAATCAAGTAAGATTTCCAAACAGAAGGAATGGAAATAGTTGGCTAGGTGTTCAGGCAACAACATTATTACAGAGCCAACTACCAAAAGTGATATTAGAGGTGCTCAACGAATGTAGAATGGAGAATGCATCTATACTGGAACCTCACAATCACATATGGCTACAAGAATCAACCAGGATTCAAATGATTAATGGGAGGTTGCGGCTATCCCTAATAGGCCGCACGGTCCATGTTAGTCTTTGCATGGAATTTTTAGGGGTTAGGGAATGACCCAACAGTTTAAATTATCGAATCTTTCCTAAGAAGTTCAAGACCATATATAATGTTCTTGTCTGAAACAAATTATCTGAAGCTTCTTCAAGTTTAATTGTCAATAAATTTGGATATGAAAATCATTGTGCGGTTCATGTTGTGGGTCGCAGTGGAGGTTTGGGGGTATTGTGGCATAATAATATTGACACATAGATTATCTCTTTATCTAAAAATGTGATACATCTTCAAGTTAATAAAATGGGTCCTTGTCCTAAATGAGACTTATTCTGCATATATGGTCCTCCAAACAGATTAAAGAAAGCTAATTTCTGGCAGAGTTTATATATTTATTCTCAACATATGGTTGGTCCTAAATGTTTTATAAGTGACTTTAATGCCTTATCTTCAGTTAGAGAAAAATATGGGGGTGTTCAGTCCCTTAATAACACAATTACTCAGTTCAACAACTTTATTCACAAAAATCATCTTTTGGATTTAGGATTTTCAGGACCAGCTTATACTTGGTGCAATGGTAGACAATTTCAAAGTCTCATTAGACAAAGATTAGATGGAGTTGTTGCCTCTCCTGATTGGTGTCTCATGTTTGAAAATTTTGGGGTTCTGCATATGCCAAGGATTTTTAGTGACCATTCTCCATTCCTTCTGAACACTCATAAAAATTGCTAGAAAGCTTCCCTCTTACAGATTTGAAGCATTCTGATGCAATCATCTTGATTTTCTCAAGATGGTTTTAGAAAGCTGGAATATTAACATTCCCGGTGATATTACTTCTAAACTTACTTCCCTAAGTACTTTTCTCAAAAGCTGGAGAAAAAATAAAATTCGGTGTATCAAGACCAAAATTAGAATCTTAAAAAGGAAATTGGTTCATGTTCAAGGATTACTCCCAATGCTGATCTTATTCGTAAAGAAAGAAAGATTTTTGCTCAGCTTAATGACTATATCACAATGGATGCTACTTACTGGGAACAGAGAATGAAGCAGATTTGGTTGAAAACTGGTGACAAAAAGTAAAACAATTTCATTTGTCGGTTCAGCAAAGAAGAAAAAAAATAAAATATTTCTTGCATCCAAACTTGTAATCAAGAATGGTTAACAAATCCTATTGATATTGCTGAGGAATTAATTTCTTTCTTTCAAAATCTTTTTCAAGAAGATGTCACTATTCAAACTCCAATTAATATACAACAAACTGCATTCTCTTTGGATAATGTTTCTAATAATTCTATCTCGGCAGTTCCCACAGGTGAAGACATTTGGAATGTGGTTAAGGAAATGAATTCTCTTGGTTCTCCGAGACTAGATGGATTTCCAGTGATTTTCTATAAAAAATATTGGTCTATAGTGGGAGAAGAAACTGTTCATTTCATTCAGCAAATTTTTGCTTATGGGGAAATTCCAAGTAAGTTAAACCATACTCATATTAGTCTAATTCCTAAGGTCAAAAATCCAATTTCTCCTATAGAATTTAAACCCATTGCTCTTTGCAATGTATTATATAAGTTTGTAGCAAAAATCATTGCTAATAGACTTAGTCCTTTTATGAGTAGGTTCATATCCTGGTCCCAAAATGTCTTCGTTAAAAATAGACAAATTATAGATAATGTTGTAATTGCAAAAGAATTATTTCATTCTATGCATAAGTTTAGTTATAAACAAGGTATTTTTGCTCTCAAATTGGATATATCGAAGGCCTATGATCGTGTCACATGGTTTTTTTTGAGCTTTATGCTTAATCAGTTGGGTATTCATGATCATTCTCATAAGTTAATAATGAATTGTGTTACTACTTCATCTTTTTCAATTATTTTGAATGGTTCTCCTTATGGATACTTTAAAAGTGGGAGAGGCTTACGCCAAGGATGTCCTCTATCCCTTCTTTATTCATCATTTGCTCCCAAGGTTTATCTCTTCTTAGGCAAAAATTTGAAAGCTTAAGTTTTTACAGTGGCTATCAAATTAATTTTCGAGCTCCTTCTATTAACCATATGATGTTTGCAGACGATCTTTTTTTCTTTAGGAAGAATTCTGATGAGAATGTTGAGCAATTGAAGTGTATATTAGATAGTTATTCGGCTTTCTCGGGTCAGATAATTAACTACTCTAAATCTTCAATTCACTTCAGTAAGGCTACTTTTATTCTTAACAAATGATCTACTATTAAGTATCTAAGAGTCAGGAAAATGAATTTGGATGAAAATTATTTGGGCACTTATCCATTAAAGTCATATTGTAGCATTGATACTTTTGAACCTTTGTTATCTAAGTTTAGCACTAAACTGGCAGGTTGGAGATCTCACTTTGTTAATACTGCAAGAAGAACAATTTTTTCGAAAAGTGTTATTTCAACTATTCCTAATTACACTATGGGTAACTGTATTCTTCCTAAGGGTGTACTTCATAAAATCTTTCAAACTTAAAGATCTTTCTGGTAGGGACATGATGTTCATACAAGAAAGTGTCGTTTCATTAAATGGGATAAAATTGAAAGATCCAAAGATGATGGGGGTTTAGGAATTAGAAACATGGAATTCATGAATTCTACTTTGGTTGCTAAGTTAGTTTGGAGATTTTTAACTAACTCTAACATTGTCTGGGTGCTATTATAATCGGCCAAATATCTTCAGGTTTCTTCTTTTTGGGACTGTCAAGCTAAACCAGGTAACTCTAGTACATGGAAAGATATTTTGTTAGATATTTTCTTAAACACAAATGTTGTTGGTATTTTGGCTCATGTGACTCTATCCATATATGGGAGGATCCTTGGGTTCCTAGTATACCGGAATTTAAACCTTACAAATTACCTGATTCCACAATTCAAGTTTCTATAGTTTCATATCTTTTTGTTTCTAATGAGAAAAGATGGAATGTGGAACTTTTGACTCATATTTTCTCTCTGAAAGAGGTTGAAGCTATAATTAGTATCTACATTCCTCACGATGAGGAAGTGAAAGATAAATTAGTTTGGCTTAAAACACCTTCGGGTAATTTCACAACAAAATCTTTTTATAAGATTCTGTCAGACAATGTAGCTTCCAGTTCTGCAGTTTCAGGTTTTCCATGGAAAAAGTTCTGGCAACTAATGAAAACACAACCTAAAATTTATATTTTTGTGTGGAAAATTATTCATAATGGGTTGGCTGTCTATAGTAATCTGCGTAATTTCAACAATCAAATGCAGATTTTGTGTCCCTTATGCAACAATGAAGAAGACACTGCTTTGCACCTTTTCAATTGTTAGTACTCGAAAGAAGTGTTTTCTTGAATTCCTATCTATATAGAAGTTCAGAGTGATATCCAACCAATGCAAATTGTTCAGCATTGGTTGACATTCCAAATAATGGAATTATGTTGAATCTTGGAGCTTGTATAGTGTGGAATATATGGAAAGCAAGAAACGAATTAGTGTTCAGCAACTCAATCACAGTCCAACATTATATGCATAAGGCTCTTCAGGATTTCAAAATGTTCGATTTGCATCATGCTTTAAACTTCTGTTCGGATGCAAACATCAATCTTATAAACAATGTGATATGGGAACGTCCTCTTCCTTTTACTATGAAGATTAACGTCGATGCAACTTTTAATAATGAAAGAGGATCAATGGCTGCAGTGGCTATGGATTCTTTTGGTAATCATATGGGAAGTGGAGCTATTTGCTTTGACACTTTCTCTTCTTTGTGGCAGAGGCTAAGGCTTATAGCTTTGGAATGCAGTTGGCTAATAGATTACAAGTTACAAAATAATTGTGGAAGGTGATGCTGCTGATATTCCAAAAGCAATTGCAGGTTGTTATAATGATATACCATGGTGTATTCGATCCATTATACTCTCGATTCGAAATCACATCAATGATTTGCGTGAAGTTTCTTTTACGGCCATATGTAGAGACGCTAATTCTATTGCGCATGACTTAGCTCAATGTGCAATCTCTAATTATGTAAACAAATGGTGGGTTCACAATGAGCCCCCTAGTTATGTTATTCACCATCTTAACTTTTACGAGATGTGATTTTAATAAATATCTGTTTCCTTCAACAAAATAAATAAAAAATAAAATAAAATAAAAAATAAAAAATAAATAAATAATAGTTTCCACGTTAATTTTTCTCGGCCCAAAGTCGCCAGGTAAAATAAGAAGGTTGATATAGGGGCTCCCATATCAATAGAGGGGCTCCCAGTTGAGCCGAGGTGACCCAATTTTACGATAAGGGATATCCTAGGGGGGGGGTAAAGTAAAATGTCCATTTTAACCTTATATCAATTAAAACTTAAACTCTTTTAAAAAAATTCATAACTTATAAAAACTTAAACAAAAGAAAACCTATCAAAACTCAACCGTAATCTCTCTCGATTCATCGGCGATTCGTAAAATTCATCGACGATTAAACTTAACTCAACAATTCGAGATGAAGAAGCATACTAAAGGCGTTCAAGGTAGCAGTGATGGCAATCAACCCTGCTCCTTTCAACCTAATCAAGAGATTGAACAAGAAATTGACAGTGACAAGCAAAATCAAGCACCGAAAAGTCCAACAATGGTGTATCTAAGGTATTGTAGAAAAACCATGTATTCTTAGAACTTGTAATTGATTTATTCGCATGTTTGATCATGATTTTGGGCAAAAAATGTTGCACACAGTTGATATTACGGTTGGGTCCGTGTCAAAACCTAACCGTAATATTTCATGTTCTTGAGTATTACGGTTGGGTTATTTTCAATACCCAACCGTAAATCAAAGGGAAAAAGATGAATAGTTCTGGATATTACGGTTGGGTTTCAATAGATAACCCAACCGTAACTAATTTGCGCCAATTTTTAAAAACAACTTACGGTTGGGTTTGTAGAATAACCCAACCGTAACAAAGAGCGTCCATAAAAATTTGGTTTGAGTACTACGGTTGAGTTTTTTCTTAAAACCTAACCGTAACATATGGACCACCTTTTGTACTTATATTTTTACGGTTAGTTTTTGAGGAAAACCCAACCGTAATTCATATATAGCCTGATGTGCACATCATCTACATGTGAGTTACGGTTGGGTTTTTCTCAAAAACCTAACCGTAAAGTATTGGAGAAAAATTACGGTTGGGTTATTTTCAAAATCCAACCGTAAATCAAAGGGAAGGATGAATAGTTCAGGATATTACGGTTGGGTTTCAATAGATAACCCAACCGTAAATAAATTGCGCCAATTTTTAAAAACAACTTACGGTTGGGTTTGTAGAAAATCCCAACCGTAACAAAGAGCGTCCATAAAAATTTGGTTTGAGTATTACGGTTGGGTTGTTTCTTAAAACCTAACCGTAACATATGAACCACCTTTTGTACTTATATTTTTACGGTTAGGTTTTGAGGAAAACCCAACCGTAAAATATGGGAGAAAATTTACGGTTGGGTTTTTTCTCAAAACCCAACCATAAATTTTCCTATGTAGTGAATATTTTTTTTGTTGAAGTTTAATTGCTTTCAAATTATCTAACTTGTATTGGTTGTGTGTTGTAGGAAGAATAAGAGGGGTAATAATTTAACACCTATTTCTCACACTCCAACCCCTCGCCACGGAAAGCATTTAGGGGTTCAGAAGAGAGGCGTGACCAAGACCCATAATCCCTCTTTTGAGGTAGGTGGTGGTAGTGTTCCTCAAATTGCAGAAGAGGAATATAATGTGTTTCAAGGCTTGGGTGATCTACCAACACCTAGAGGTTCTCTTGTGATTAGAGAACCACCACAAGAGCAACAACACGAAGAAGAAGAGGGGGACAGAGAAGAACATGTCCCTCAAGGCAAAGGTAAAGAAATTAGAAAAGAAAAGGCAAAGAAAAGGGTTGCCAAAGAAATTCCGAAAGAAAAGGCTGAACCTCAACTGTGGCCTAAGAAGAGGAATGGAGGACTATGGGGTGAGGCCCCAGACAAATCTGCAATATTATTTGGTTATCCCCATTCATGGGCTGCCAAAGTTGCAGCGACCAAGGTACTATTGTAATTACTTCTCTTATTCTGTAAATTTTTGTTTTTTAACTTTTGTAAGTAAAACAAATTTGTTTTTATTCTTTGTAGGATCATACACAGGCGATCAAGAAATTGGTTCGTCAAAGGGCTCAACATTGGCCCTTAACTGATGAATGTACTGCTGTACAAATTCTGGTAAATGGTACCGGGTTAGCTCCCGGAATTACACATTCAATGTGGGAGTACGACAGTGTCGTATGCGCAGCGTTCAGGGAACGTTATTGGCCTGAAACCGATACGTTTCATCTCCCATTCGGCGAGATGACTATAATGCCGGATGATGTCCAATCAATACTTGGGCTGGAGGTGGAAGGTAAATCTGTGTTTGAGGGTTTTGACAACAACATGTCCTGGAGTGATATTTATGCACTTGTCAAAGAAACACTTGGATGGGAGAAGACCGAAGCTGAATCGGAATTTAAATTGGTGAGTGGAGATAAACCGGGGATGCCAAAGAAGAAAGTTCAATCCATGAGCAAGAAAATATTGTTGCGGTCACTACGGGAGAAGTTTGGAGGGACCACGAAGTTGGAAATGGCTGGGGTCGTCATAGATGACACCAGAGCCATTCGAGCAGCCAGAGCTTATCTGCTATATATGCTCGGCACCATCTTCTTTGGTGACAACTCGGGCAACAGAGTGAACGTCCAGTATCTACAATGGCTTCAGGGTGATCTCGGGATGACCCATCAGTACTCGTGGGGAACTGCCACCCTGGCCTACCTACTTGCTAACCTTCGAAAAGCTTCGAGGGTCAGGGGAACTGAGATTGCCGGTAATACCGTCTGCTTCAGGTAATTTATTGTTTGAATTTGAATGTTCAATTTTAATTTATTTTTTCTCATTTTCTTATATTAATATTAATTATCTTTATAGGCATGGGTATACGATCACTTTCCCAGACTGGCTCCTCAAACAAGCGTTGATGTTAATGGACCTACGGGAAAGAAATTCGTCTTCACCGGGACGCAGGCAAAATATAAAGAAGTGCTCATAGCAAAGATGAGAACAAAAATTGATGCTTTCACGGTTGATGATGTTGTTTTCGACCCTTATGTGAAGATTAGCATAGAGGGTGATGGACATCTTGAGGATTTACGTGAATTATCGGACGTGGCAGGCTACAACGGCCCTTTGTATCATCCGTTTGGGTACGTGATGTCCAACCCCCGCCGAACTCTCCGGCAATATGGATACGTCCAAACAACGGTGACACGCGAAATGTTTAAATTGTATGTAAATGGGTCGATGATCGAAGGGCCAAACATCGTGCTAAACTATGAGCCCACGCCTTTAGTCGCGGTTTGGAATAACCGCACTGATCCGAAATACCAAGTCCAAAAGAATGAGTTAACTCCCTCTCCGGGCACAAAAGAGGCTGCAGAAGATTACTTGGAGTGGTATCGCCATTTTGGTCATCCAACTATCATCAACAATGATCCTGAGACTCTGGCAATCAACACAGGAGATGGTTTCTGGAAGAAGGCATATTTCAATTTGGTACGTACATTATTTTTGTTATTAATGTTTTTAAGATTTATTACGAAACACTCATCCTACTTTTATTTTCATATGTGAATAGAAAAAGAAAGCCGTTGCATTGGCGGACTCTATTAATCCATGCCTAAGCACAATTGATGTGAGGACGCCTGACCAACTCCAAGCTTTGATTAGGGAGGTTCATCATGAAGTTGAGGATGTGCAGCGGACTTTAAAGAGGAGTAGACCCGGTCCAAGAGGCGCGACTAGAGATGCGAGTACTACTAGAAGAGAGCCCCAAGCATCGGATGAAGAGACACATGATGAAGCCGTGGGTGCGCAACGTGGTGCTCGTACTCGAGGCGGTCGTGCTGGAGCTCGTACTCGTGGCGGTGCTGCTCATCGTAATGTTATGAGCAAAAAAAGAGCTCGTCAAAGTCATCGACCTACCCCTCCTCCTTCTCCCTAACTCTATGTCTATGGTTTTGTTTTGTAGGTGTGAATTAGTTGTACCTTTAATGTGAAGTTAGATTTGAAGTTTGAATTTAACTTCCACGTGAAAATTTATTTGATTAATTTATTTGTTTAGTTGTACTCTTCTCAGACTCTTCTAGGCAAAACCCAACCGTAACACCTAAAAATGAAAATATTGCCGGTTGGGTTTTGCCTGGAAACACAACCGTAAATCTGTCACATTTTAATACTCAGTTTTACGGTTGGGTTTCGACTGAAAACCCAACCGTAAATATATGACCAGAACACATAATTTCCGTAGGATATTACGGTTGGGTTTTTAGCCAAAACCCAACCGTAAATTCTACTGGATAACTTTAAATATGATTCTCTAATTTGTTTGTTTTTCGTTTTTTCTTTGTTTGAATGACCCAATTTACCTTCAATCTAGTTAAAATGATTGAATAAGTTCAAATTTTTGATTTTGAAACCCTAATTTGACCTTAAAACTCAAAGCTACAAAGGTTGGTTACGGTTGGGTTTTGTCCTAAAACCCAACCGTAAATAAAGAACATCAACACATAATTTCCCTAGGATATTACGGTTGGGTTTTCAGCCAAAACCCAACCGTAAATTCTACTGGATAACTTTAAATTTGATTCTCTAATTTGTTTGTTTTTCGTTTTTTCTCTGTTTGAATGACCCAATTTACCTTCAATCTAGTTAAAATGATTGAATAAGTTCAAATTTTTGATTTTGAAACCCTAATTTGATCTTAAAACTCAAAGCTACAAAGGTTGGTTACGGTTGAGTTTTGTCTTAAAAACCAACCGTAAATATAGAATCTCAAAAAATACCTTTCTAAAGATATTACGGTTGGGTAAATTCACCCTCCACAAATTTGCCACTAGAATCACTCATTTTGGGTTTTTCAAAATTTTGGGTTAAAACTCTCTTATCTCTCTTCCACTTTTCCCACCAACATAAAACAAATACAAGACTGATTTAAGCATAAAAAATGAAGAATATAGGAAATGGAGATGATCATTTACGGTTGGGTTTCAAGAAATAACCCAACCGTAAATACATTTCCACTAAAAAACTTATGGTTATGGTTGGGTAAGATAATTAAACCCAACCGTAATATAATTTGCAATAAAATAACATATTCGTTACGGTTAGGTTACATTACAAAACCCAACCGTAAATGATCATCGCACTTAAACTAACATTAAAAATTACGGTTGGTTTCTAAGCCAAAACCCAACCGTGATATAATTTGAACAAAAAACACATATTTGTTACGGTTGGGTTTCAAGGCAAAACCCAACCGTAAATTATTCCTGAATAGTCACAAAAAATTTACAATTCCAACGGTTTTGTTTTTCAAAATCTAGCCGTTGGGAATTTTTTCCCTATAAAAGAAAACATTTCCTTTTATATTTCTCATTATTCTCTATCCCTTTCATTCTCATTATAATAATTCTAGACTTTCCAACTCATTCTCGCCATACCCTTTCAACCATTAAAAATGGTTCGATACACGAATGATGAAGATGTTGCAATTGTTCGAGGGTGGGTTACGATGATAGACCATGCTTACGAGAGAGCCTTCTATAACAACAATAGAAACGTTGATATAGCTGAAAATTGGATGGACTGTCAGGAGGACGATTCTTGATGGGAGCGTGTGTTTGAAATGTTTGTGGCATTACACGGGAATAGATATCGGAGGACGATCAGTAACATCAAGGGACGCTTTGAGGCGTTGTATGAAGAAATGGAAAACCTAAAATTGGAAATGAAAATGAGAGTTGAAGCATTTCCCGACGAAACCAATGTGGAAAGAGTAAATGTGTCAATTAATAAATCGTTCTTTCTTCCCAATTTTTTTTAAAAATAATGAAACTTATAATTGATTTATTTTTTTCAGCATGTCATGGCTAGGGCGCAGAATAAAATCAAATATGGAAAGGAGTTCAAGCATACAGATTGCTATCGTATCTTGGAACAAAGTTTCTATATTGAGTTTCGCCGTTATGATTAAGTGTTTAAGTGTTTAAGTGTAATCATCTAATGATCTACTGTATTTCGTTTCCTTTAGTTCTTCTATTAATGTAAAAAATAAGGTTTTTAACAACTCTGGTATTTGATAAGAAAATGAACTAAACCCAAGCATAACTAATTTTGTCTTAAAACCTTATATTACGGTTGACTTCCATGACTCAAACCAACCGTAACCACTTTCCATACTAAAAAAATTCATATTTACGGTTGGGTTCGATTACTATACCCAACCGTAATAAAAATTGTACAAACATCGCAACTAGCTTACGGTTGGGTTTCAAGGCAAAACCCAACCGTAACAATATGGTCAAATATACACTAATACTAACACTAGAAGTTACGGTTGGGTTCGGTGACTCAACCAAACTGTAACTACATTTCACTCTAAAAATCATTTTACGGTTGGGTTCGATTACTAAACCCAACCGTAAATAAATTGTAGAAACACCACAACTACATTACGGTTGGGTTTCACCTCAAAACCCAATCGTAAATTCTACGGGATTCTCAAAATGTCTGAATTTCGGTCTCCTCAAAATAGGCAATTCCAACGGGTTTTTTTTTTCAAAAATCTAGCCGTTGGTGACTTTTCCCTATAAAAGGAAACCTTTACCTGTCACTTTCTCATTATTCTCTATCCCTTTCATTCTCATTATAATTCTAGACTTTCTCATTATTCTCACCTTTCAAATCGTGATTTCATCAAGTTTTTCTTCCCACCAAACACAAATTCAAAATTTTTTTTTTTTCAAATCATTTGATTAGGTAAAAGATTATGTTTAATTAATCATGATTAGTTTAAACTAATTAATATAATTAATATTACTAATCAGGGATGATTTGGGTATTGTGAAAATATTATAGATAAGGGGTTTTTGAGTTTTACTTCATAGTGTCCCTATTTCGTCTTATTATTGGAGCCCCTCTATTGATATGTGAGCCCTGTATCAGGCTTCTAAAATAAACTCGCGAGTTTTTGTGTTCTTGGCCCCAGCCAAATCATTTCCCGTGTCGTCTACCCAGTATCAATAACCTTCCAAAATAGACATCTGTGTTTGCCAGTGTAGCGAAGGGGGTTTCATCAGTGACCTGAATTGTCACTGTGGAGAACGGAGTAATATTTTCACTTTCTCTCTCTAGTCTATGTTAACTACTCTTCCATGGCGAAGAATTTCGTAAGAGTGAATGTTCCTCTCTCTAGATTTGGGGTACTAGTTGCACAGTTAGAATCAACTGTAGCTTCTGCTGCTCAACAACCTCCTGAATCTGTTCTTTGTTTTGATCTTCTCTCAGGTCTCATCTCTGCTATCGACGAAGAACCCAAGGCATGTTTTTATTCTCATTCTTTAAAACCTATTTTTTTCTTTCTACTTTTATCATTTTTGATTTCAGTTTCTTTTAAATACCATTTGATCCGCAAATATGAAATGGCCGACAAGATCAATCAAGAGTACTTATCAAACTTTTATTGAGGTTACTTTATGTTCAGATTTATGAATGTGATTTGAATTGGTTAATGCAGGATTCAATTCTTCTATGGCAGAGAAAATGCGAAGATGCTCTTTATTCTCTACTTATACTTGGTGCTCATCGTCCTGTACGACATTTAGCGTCTTTAGCAATGGCAAGAATTATTTCTAAAGGAGATGGGATTTCTATATATTCTAGAGCAAGTAGTCTTCAGGGTTTACTCTCAGATGGAAAAAGAAGTGAACCTCTTCGTGCCGCTGGTTAGTTACTCAATTAATGCCTCCAATATTGATAATGATATTTGCAAGTGATACACTTAACTTTGACTGATGTGCTAGATATCTGAAGCAGTATAAAACTAAATTTCTCAAAGAAATTCACTTACAAGTATTTATATGTTAAACGCCAAGAACTTATAAATCGTTATAAAATTCTTGCACTCTTCCTGTCTTCCCTAAACTGCCCAACACTTCAACCTTAGTAATTTTTTTTCTTCATAAAACTACTTATAGAACACTGAAACAAGTACCAAAAATTAAGGCTTTGGGGAGGGGAACTAGATATTTGGCGCTGAATGGTCCGACTGTTCTTTGGGTGTAATGGATTACGGGTCCAATTATGATATATACCAAATCACATGCATTTTCTACCTTGGATGTTATTAGCCACGTCTTTTGGCATAAGTAGGTTTGTACTACAATGAATTGAAAGATTTACAGAAGCAGGTTCAATCCTACATACTGAACCTATCATGTTAATGACTCCACATATAATATACAAGTTTTGCTGTGTTCCTGCTAGTTGTGAAATGAAATGGTTGAAATGAATGTCTGTTGTTTGATTTGGTTAAGATATCTAACATTTGGCCTCCTTGAACTATTTTTGTTTGAATCTTTTTTGTCTAAGTTTAAGTGTGAGTAACAAGGTTCGAACTTAGGGTTCAAGGTTAAATGAATTCGCTTTAGAATTTCCAAGTTTAAAGAGTCTATACCATTTGAAGGTTAGATTCCATGGATCAGATTCAAAAGCATTAAAGTATGTTAGGAAAACAAATGTAATTTGAGACTAGTAACCATAGAGTGTCCAAAGCTATTAGGAGAACACCAAGGAAAAGGTGTTTCTTGTGCGCAACTGCGTTTTAGAAAACATCAAAAAATCATAAAAAACAATTTACTTATTATAGAAACATGAAACCGTGGATCTTGATCTCATTTTTGTTCCCTGTTAACTCATATATGACTATCCAAATAGTAATGTCATTGAAGGAATATAAGTTGAAATGTAACTCTAAAACGATTTGTTTTCCTTTGTGGAGTATCTGTTCATATTGAGGTCTTGCATCATTCACAATTTGGTTCATTTAATCATATCATGTATTATGGTCTGACTTATCTACCAATTAAAATGTAAGGTGTTGCTCTGTTAACTCTAATTCAGTTGTAGCACATGAATCTTTTTTTTTTGATGGGATAGCACATGATACCAATGTTTGTTAATTTTCCACTGTTATAAATTTGCAGCGTTAGAATTGTTAGATGTTATCATGTTATCCCGTTATCGTGATCGCTTCATGTGTCGCTAATTCTTTCCGTGTTTTGTTTATAAGATGTTCACCACAGCTAGCCTATCCTTGTTTGCGAATATTAGATATATTTGCTTTATTTATTAGCAAACATTTTAGATATTAGCTCTGTTTATGAATACCTAAGTTGAAGAATTTTTTCCTCTGTTCTTGGCTTTTGGGAATTCTTTAACAGGAGCAGCTCAATGCTTGGGAGAATTATATAGGAATTTTGGGAGAGGATTACTTCTGGTTTACTTGAAACAACTAATATTGCGGCAAAACTGATAAGGTTCAACGAGGTAAACATTTTTGGTAAATGAACTATGAGTTCTGACCTACTATATCCTGTCCTCCTTCATCATCTTGGTTTGCATATTATCTGTCTCCACTTTGGTTATATTTGTTTAAAACCTCTTTGCAAAGAAAGATAGGATAATCTCTACAAAAAGCTGCTAGTGAAGTGTAAAGCCAAGTCAATCCCTTATGTAACAAACCAGGGGTCCAGTCAACCGAGTCAGTACCCAGTCAGTAAGGGGAGAATGCTTCCCACCTGGATCGCCTGCATCACAACATAAACTGAGAGGCAATTGCTTGGTTACTAATTGGTTACGTTATCACGGACTAGCACAATTAGAATCTGTAATTGGGTAACATTGTCCAGTCTTTAGACTTTATGTGTCTCCAATATCCAGCATAGAGCATAGTACTTAGCTTAGAGAAAATTCTTCATTTCTTCTAAAAAGGTTGCTGATGGCACCAGCAAGATGAGGTCTTCCCAATCACAAGATTATTTTAAAAGAACCTCCAGTTTAAATATTAGAAAGAAACAACTTTTCCTTTATGGTATGAAGACAGTTTCTAAGGTTGAAGTTCTGTCTCAATTATCATTCGTGCTTCACTGATCCGATAAATTTACCTACTCCTACGTCTACTATTCTCAACGATTCATGTGTATATGTAGTCTTGCATGTTCTGCTGATTGGAGTATAATCGTATGTGCTGTTGATTGGAGTATAGTCGTATGTGCTGTTGATTGGAGTAGTCTTGCATGTATATAGGTAGTCTTGTTGTTCTGCTAATTGTATATGATAGGATGAAGTTTCGTATCAACTTCCACTAGAATTGTGTTCAACAAGATGGCAAAGATCAATTTTAGAATGTAAATTTCATGTTCTAATAGAATGTTTTTGTCATAATCCTTATTCCTTCCCAAATGGAAAATGGGAACATGTGTTTCTGCTTTCCAGTTTGTTAGGTCTAGCCAACGGGTTCTTCTCAAGAATGGTTATAATTTTATTGAGCTATTTGGTCTCGTTACTGTTTCTTTTTTCCTGCTTTTGGTTTTGGTAACTTCGACATGGGTTTCATTTCTAGCCTACCCCAACTTGTTTGGGACTAAAGGCTTGGTTGTTGTTGTTGTTGTTGAGCTATCTGGGCTCGACGTGGATCTTTTATTCAAGTTTATATTCCTCTACGTTATCTACTTACATTTATCATTTTAGCTTACCCTATGTTTGAACTGATTGTAGGTTTTCTTGAGTGTTCTTAAGTAGTGAACTGCACAGTCTTGTCTTTCAGTGCACTCTTAACTCCGACATCCTGAATGTGGATGTACTGATGTTGTGGTCATTTTGATTTAGTTGTTCAAGTGAGGCATAGCCTGAGAATCAAGTACGTATCAGGGCTGACCCTGGATAACCAGTGACGCTTAGGTCTTGTTTTAGACTCACTACTTGTAAGATCATTTGTAATTTCAGATTTGATGAAGTAGCACAACCATAATCTTTGTTTGAAATGAGTAAGAAGGATATGCTATTGCTCTTGTGGGTATGACATGAGCTTTCTATTCTAGTCGTTGGCTTCATCTTGTATGTAGTTCTACTTACAGCTTTATGGAACTCAAAATTGCAGGATTTTGTGAGACAAGAAGCTCTGGAAATGCTCCAAAATGCATTAGAAGGGTCAGGTGGCACTGGTGCCTTTGCAGCCTATGCTGAAGCATTTCGTCTCATAATGCGGATTGGTGTGTGGGATAAATCATTCATTGTCAGAATAGCTGCTGCAAGATGTCTGAAGACCTTTGCAAGTATTGGAGGACCTGGGTTAGGCGTTACAGAGCTTGATAACTCTGCCACTTACTGTGTCAAGGCAGGTTATTTTTTCTTTACACTTTCTCCAAATAATTTACCTGTTGGTTTGTTACATTTTTAATTCGTTAAAAGACCATGAGATTCTTTTATTACTCTTCATTAACTAATGCTCCCTACATTAGGTTCTTGAGGATCCAATGTCATCTGTCAGAGATGCTTTTTCTGAATCTTTAGGTGCATTGCTTGCTCTAGGAATGAATCCTGAGGCTCAGGTATTGTACACACATTACTCCCTATGTATGCAATTATCTATTCTTGTTTTAAATCTTCATGAGAGTTGTCTTTTTATGGTTTGTCTTTACAAGGTACAACCAAGAGGAAAAACTCCTGCTACTCCAACACGAAAGCTTGAGGGTTGTTTGCAAAAGCATTTAACTGGTCCATTTGTAAGAGGTAAATTCGTTGGATGAATTTCTCCTTTCATCTGCTAAAGATCAACAAAAAATATATTTTTTCTCGAGAACTGTTTATTTCATGACATAAAAGTAGAAAAGTTAAGTGAGTTTCCCTCATCAGAGAACTTTTAGCTTCAAGAAGTTGAGATGCAATATGGATCTGGTGGAACTTAAGGTGCAAAATCAAAGCATTCTAAGTTTTGAGATTTAACATTTTAAACTGTCTTTGAACCAGAATGTTTTTAAAGCAAATTCAATATGAAGTTATGCACTAAGGATCTTTGAAATAAATGAAAATCTCTTATTGAATCAATTAGTGTAGGATTACTTGATAGTTTATTTACTTATTAAATCAAGAATCACCCAGATATTGTTTGAACATATTAATTTGCATTGTAAGTAGAGATTCTAGTCAACCACCTGCTCTTACATACTCCTGCAGTGGTTAAGTGTCGGTTTGGAATTTTATTGGCTGTTTTTGTTGCTCTGGTTTATGGTATTGCATATTTTTTTTGTCTGATTGTTGGGTGGTGACCACCTGATGTATCTTTGGATTAGTAATTGCATGCCATAGCTATATTCTTTGGTATATTAGAAAAGGAACCAAGAGGGCCAGTGACATCAACTGTTTCTTTTGATCTTGATATATTGATGCACTGCAAATGAAAATAATACAAGTAGGAAAAATGATGAAACAGCAGATAGGTGGCATGCACAAGGCCAACACGAGGAATAACCTAAAAAATGTCTACGTCTTTGAAACAAGATGACAGGTATGGTGTTTGGAGTCAGTTATCGTTGAGCTTTACTGCCGCGTTTGTATATCGTGAACAGAAGATATCAGCTGGTTCTTTATATTCATTTTCCGTAGATTCTTAATGTGTTGGCTTATACCTAGATAATTTACGTACTGCTAAGTGCTATCTCATCAAATTTGTATACAAATTATCAGCTTTTATGCTGATGTGCCTAACTGCAGAGTACCTTCCTGATCCTTTTTTTCCACGTGCACTAATGTATCTGTACCATCAGTGTGTTTTAGAGTATTTACCTGTTAGACGTGAAAGACTTTTAGTTTTATCTGCCAATTTTAGACTTTTATTCCGACCTATCCATCCCTTAGAATAGTGATCACTTGTCTACTTTCTTTTTGGCTCGTCATGGTTGCTGCCTATGTTGCCATATGTGCGTCATTCTTATTGTGATTGTCTATCTTTGACATTAATGTGTTCTGGTAATATATTATTCACTTCATACAATTGAACAATGTAAAGACGGGTTCTACCATGTGTCACTCTACAGCTAGACATCGTTTCAGCTGGAGTTTATGGATGCCTTTTGAGATTACACTGTGAAATTGAAATATTTTATAAAACGAAGGGTTTTCCTTTAGTAAGAAGTCTACATTTCCGTGCTCATTAGAGTTGCTGATTTCCGTCCTTTAGTATACTTGGTTAATCTGCTTTTCCTTGCGTAAGTAGATCATTCTCATTAGTATCTTAATTTGCAGCAAATGGAGTACGTGCGAAGGACGTTAGAATCGGACTAACATTGTCATGGATATTTTTTCTACAGGTAGGTAGCAACAATTATCACCATACGTTATTGTCAGTTATTAGTTGTTCCAGATGAATACAGCATGTAGTGATAACTTTGTACTTCCATAGCAACTCTATAATTAGTAGTTACCCCTTATGTCATCCGTGATATTTTTTCTTACTTTACAGTTGGTTATTCTATAATTCTGACTAAAGTGTTACGTCCTTTTGGTATCTCATGTTATTATATGGAATGCCTCATTTTTGGCATCCAACTGTTTCTTACATGTGCCTCAATTCTTGTTGCACCATCAGCAACGAGTCTTCAGTTTCATTAAAAATTTTCTGTTATCACATTTAATTTGGTTCATTACTTGATCTCTAAAAGGTTCATCTGCTTGTTTTCAGTTTTTGATGAGTAAAATTTCTCTTTTGTCCTTTAATTTACTTGTATTCATCTTGCAGGCAATTCGTTTGAAGTATTTTCACCCAGATAGCGATCTTTCAGAATTTGCTTTGCAGGCTCTGGACATGCTTCGTGGGGACTCTTCTGTAGATGCTCACGCACTGGTATCATTCGTCTAAGATTTGCGGTTACAACCTTTCAGGTGTCAAATAATGCTAAATGGATATTTTGTCTCTGATCCAGTACCTATATTTGTGGGGATTCTAGGTAGCATAAAGAAATTAACTAACAGAAAGCAGAGATAGGAGAATAGAACAATAGAAATCCAACTAGACATTAATAAAGAGTCTAGGGCCAAAGCCAGAGACTCGAAAATAACTGTTTATACTAGAAAGAAACCATAGGAAAGAGAACGCAAACTAAGGATGAAACGACATTCTAAAGCATAGAAACTAGCATTATTCCTAACCAAAAAAGAAGCATAATATATGCCCCTGCATCAACCACCCAAAGTCAAAATAAAACTCGGCTCTAACGAGAAAGTCTTGTACTTCAGCATGTATCACAGGATCAGTTCGTCTCAGCTCAACTTCCAACACCCACTTAGTCTCCAGCTGACATCTCAAGCCCTGCTGACCATCTTCAGTTCTTATTCTTTGCCAAGCAGCAGCCTTAGGTATCCATTAAGTCAGTAAACCAGGGTGTTGTCCACTATGTTGTGTGATTCGCTTGGCGAGGCGCTAGGCCAGACGCCTCACGAATTGTCGACACCTTAGCCGACGAATTCACATAGGGCGACTACAGATTTTTTAGATTTGTGATTACCGCAAGGCTAATACACAAGCTCTCTCATAGACTATGTTGTCTGGGGCACGAGGCGAGGCGCCGGGCCAGTCGCCCCACGAATTGCCGTATATGCGCGCCTAAGGCGTCGATTTATACATAGGGTAACTAGGACTATTTGATGAAGTAGAAAGTGATCAGCCTCTTGTTATGTTTCTGTAATTATTATTAGAAGAAAATTATTCGACAATAAGATTTTGGATAAAGTTTTGAGAAGATATGCAAACGAGATTCGAGGCTACGTAAAAGATTTTTTGAGAACATTTTGGTAGTTTGTTATGAAAATAAGATTTTGGATAAACTTTAAAATGGATTCAAAATAGAGAAACATAATCGCACAACTCATAGGCTCTTACTACAGTTTAAATAATGAATTTTAAAGGGAGATTCAATAAAGAGAGTGTGACTGCCATTGATGGTGAACTTTTCTGTAAAACAAAGAGAAAGGATGAAAAATACAAATTGGTCGCAATATTGGCAAGCCAAATTTCCTCAAGGTGCCCACTTCGGGCAGCGAATAAGGTGCCTTGGGATTTTCAAGAGGAATTTGCATGATGCGAGGTGTCCACCTTAGAGATCAAACGCCTTCGGTAATACTTGGGCAAATTGGGTGCGTTTCACAACATAGCTCACAGGGACACCCCAATAGGGGGGGTCTCTCTGTTTTCGAGAGAGAAAGAGAGAGACAAACCCAGAAGAGGAAGAAGAAGTAATTTATGTTCTGCAATTCTTGAAATGAAAATATTTTAAGAAAAACCCTAGTTTTGAATTTGTCGCCATGACTGTTCTGCAGCTTAGAATATCTAAACTGGAAGTTACTTAGGAGGCTCTTTGCTATAATTAGTTTCTTATTGTATTTACATTTTCTTATGAAGGCATGTGTTCTGTACATTCTTCGCGTGGGGGTAGTTGATCAAATGACTGAAAGCACTCAAAGGAGCTTTTTGGTTCTTTTGGGAAGGCAGGTATGATGGAATGTTCTCAAGTTTATAACTAAACTGTGAAAGGACATATGCCTGGGATTTGAATATTACATGCGTTTCACCTCCCTAATTTTCAACTACTGTGGTTTATCCGAAATTCAGACAATTTTCTTTGTTTCCTTTGCAGCTGGAATCTCATGATATCAGCCCTTCTATGGAGGTTGCTGTATTACGTACTGGTTCGTATATTCTGAAGACTTTAGGAGAGGTGAGCAACATCTTGCAGGTTTTGGTTTTTTGTTACAAGTTTTGTGTTGTGGAGAGTGATGGAGAAACAACAAATGAACAAGAAAGACAAAAATTGTTCTTAGACGCCAGGACCTAGCACAAATATTTTCTGGATGCATTAGCAAAATTCACTAGAACCCATCTCCTAGAAGGTTTGGGATTATGTTATTAAATATTTAATGAAATGTGTCATTTGTAACTGACTCACAAGCTGTACAGAGAATTCTGTAACTAACGCAATCAACTCTTAACAAGAGCAGAATTTGCCTTGACTTTTCTTTGTTTTATAGAGGAGTTCAAATTATCACCAGTCTTTTGACTTTTAAGTTACTGTTATATGTACTAACTGTACTATGATCATATGAGGGCTGATGAACCAAAAAAGTGCTTGATGGGTTAGTAATTAAACAAGGGCAATAGTTTTTACATAAGCTTTTGAGATATTGGAATACTTTCTTCACTTGTATGGTGTTATATGGGTTATCAACTTATCATATGTTTTTCAATAACTGACTTCATGTATATGTAAATAGTTACTTATCAATAATTAGAAAGGAAATAAAGAAAGATACTAATGGCAGCTACTGGAGAAGAGACAATGAAACCATGCTTCCTGTATTAGTGCGGTGATATTTTGTATTGATTGTTTGCTTGTTTATTAGTAATGCAAACTTTCTTTTGTTCTAATGACTTAGTGGAGATGAATTATGTTTAATAGTCTTTAAACTATAGATTGTTTGATTAACTTTTAGAGGATTTGTATTAATTGGTTTGATGCGAACGTAGCTTTACAACTTTTGCAGGTCCCTTTAGAATTCAAGGAAGTCCTTGATAACACAGTTGTGGCGGCGCTGTCACATTCCGCAGTACTTGTAAGCATATGATCAAGCTAATGGATTCTGTTTTTCTATTTGGTAGAGTGCTGATGTAGAAATGCATAATAGTATAATTAATAGTGGATCAATCTCCATGTTCCACATTCAGAAAAACTAATGGTATTAAAGTAGGTTATACGTGTGATACCGTGATTCTCGGTAGTTCCGTTCTAATGATTCTTTACTACCTCATTACCATTATGTCTTACTAACATATGAAGAAGGTTTTGGACGTTGACACATGCTTATTGAATTGCTTATACATGCGAGTCTCCTGAGGTGTTGGATTAGTTAACAATAATTTCGTGGTATACCGTTGTATGTGTCAAATAAAGTACATTTTCAGTTTTTCGTATAACATATACCAAATTATAATGTCTAGCTTAATTATAGTATATGCACACTTTTAAGTGCTATAAGAAGAAATAGTAGTCTCTATTTGCCGGATCAACTTGTATATTCTTTAATGCAGCAGTTGGAGAATTTGTTGATAACTCACCTTTTGCAAGGTAATTACTTAGATATAATATATTTTGGATTTGGACATTTGAGTTATAAATCTACGATAGTGCCATTAGAGCCTTGTCAAGTGCATGAGAAATCATTTGGTTGCTTTTGCAACGACATTCATCATTTCAGTACTTATGTGAATCTGTTTTCTTTGCAACTCTTTTGCAATTCGTTATATTATAGTATTCCTGGTATTCAAAAACAAAACAAGAAAAAGAAAAAAAAGCATAAAAAAGAAAAAGGAAAAGAGATATGAATAGAAAATTGGCAAGTAAACATATACAAATTTCGATGCAGTTTCCTCCTGCCTGAACTCCCTAATTTTATGGTTTATAGTTGGCATATTTAGGTGCTAATGTAACAGATGATATTGCTATTATTACACAACAGAAATATAGTCTGAACTCTTCTTAGGTTTACATTTTCATGTAATTTTTTATTTATTCATCTTGTTATTTGCTCATTGGACAAGCCTATTGTGTGAATTCAATGATACAAAATGCGGGTAGTTATTATATTATATACACATTTGATTTTATTTCTGTATTTTCTTTCTGATACTTATTCTTAGAGTGGTTGCTTATTCCTAGTCACGAACATTAACGTAAATTTGGTGCTAGGTGCGGATAGAAGCTGCTTTGATTTTGCGCGCATTAGCAGAGGTCGACCCTACTTGTGTTGGCGGTTTGATTTCTTTCGCGGTGACAACAATTAATGCCTTAAGGGAAAGTGTCTCATTTGAAAAGGTAGGCCTGGACGAGTTTGTGTTCCACATGTTATCTTATTGTGGATTGTCCTTGATTATACTGTTTAGCAGTCCTAACTGCAAAGCAAGATGTTGCTTTTTGTTTCTAGAATAGAATCTCGGATCTTTTCACATTGTCAGTGGTGCTGACACTCTCAACGCAGTTTATTTGTTATGTTTGTACTTCTCATATGTTCAACTTATTTCCCTATACTTTACGCTTTTAGTTACTTTGTTGATTTATATATATACTACATCAGTTTTTATGCTAGAAGAATTTGACCTTGAGTTATTTCACCCATGATTAATTAAAGAAGTTGGTTATTTGCTCACCTGTAAAGCTTTGCCATTTTGTATTTGGAGTCATATTTATTTGTACAAGTGGTCTTCAAATTATTGAACACTGTAAAAGCTTTCCTGTTCTTGAGTATATGTTTCAGTATTTGATCTAAATTGGTTTGACCATTTTCATTATTCATTTGAGTAATTATAGTTGGTGTTTTGACATGCTTCAAAGAAGTCGCCCGATTTATAGGTCACTTGAAAAAATTAATTGAACCTTGGGTTTGATGTATGTGTAATTCATCATTATTCATTATGCACCTTGTCATTCATTTGTAGGGTAGCAAATTGCAGCTTGAGCTTGATGCATTGCACGGCCAAGCTACAATATTAGCAGCTTTAGTGTCCATCTCTCCGAAGCTACCTCTTGGTTATCCAGCAAAGTAAGTCTGTACTTCTGTTAACTACCTTTTTTCCCTGTTTTTAAGGCTCTGGATCTGTTGAACAAGCACTCTGTCCTTTTTGTTCATCACCACTTTGGGGTATATTTTCTGCATTTGGTGCACGGGGTTTCGCATTTCATTATGCTTTGTTTTTAATTTTCTACCAGAAACTATTTGTAAACTGTTTATTGGTACTTTTCTGACATTCTGTTTCGAAATAGAATTTGCTTGGCATCATTGGAATAGTTCGAGTGAGTTAGTATGGTGCTATGCAATGAAGGTGTTAGTTCTAGGCTTATAGCAAGGTAGCAAGTGGAAGGCAGAATCCTCGCTGATTTTTTTTATCCAAAATAGTTTGTCTACTAATTCTATTCAAACAGGCGTTGTGTAAGCTGTTATTGTACTCACGTTGTGATTGAACATTTTTTAGGAATGAAACATCTTCTTCTAATATGCCGTTAGTCCCAAACAAGTTAGGGTAGGCTATAGGAAACATGAGGACTTCCCAAGCTGTCAACCATCTTGGTACTGCTCTCGCCCTTTCCTATGAAAATGGCTGGTTTTCAACCAAACAAAGGTACACGAGGACTTTCCAAGCGGTCACCCATTTTGATACTGCTTTCACCCTCTTTTGGTCTATCGCTGGCTCGCCTCATGACCCTATTTTCATAGGGGAATGGCTGTGTTTTTTACCGTTGGCTCGCCACGTCAATCACGAACCCTCCTCCTATATCCTGGCTTGGGACAGGCTGTGCAGGAAAACTACACAGGCAGAGTTATTATTATTTTTTTAGAGTGAATCATGTGCCCATTAATTTTAGTGGTAGAATAGGAGTGAGAATCAAGTTACTCCAGAAAGGTTGCATGTGAGATAAAATGCACTTATTTTATCTATCTATTAAAGACAATCAAGGATGAATTATTAGGTTATGAATAAGGTGAGAAAGAAACATGGGAACAGAAAATTTGTGTCAATTAGCTTATATAACTAACAGTTAAAACTGACATTTGGAGCAGATTTAAATGTTAAAGACAATCAAGGATGAATTATTAGGTTATGAATAAGATGAGAAAGAAACATAGGAACAGAAAATTTGTGTCAATTAGCTTATATAATTAACACTTAAAACTGACATTTGGAGCAGATTTAAATGTTCTGTCTGGGATGGGTAGCATTTAGAAAACTGGCGCAGAACTTAGCGAATAAGAAAACCCTGGGGTCGGGTATATATTCTGGCCGCTTAAGCCAAAGATATATATTCAAATAGTTGCAACACATTCTAGACTTGGAAGCATTGCTCGTCTAAATTTACGGGTAGTGGATAGTGGATACCCTGTGTGAATCAGTTTCTCATGGTGGTTTTCCTTTGGGAAGTTTATCTTAGTGATAATCCTTTGTTTTGTTGTTGCAGTCTTCTTTGACTCCTTTTCAAGATCTTTACTAGCATGATACTGTTGCATTTAGAGCCTAGTAGTGATATTAAATTTCCACCATATTCCTCTTTTCTCAACAAACTGAATTCCTGTCAAGTCGTGTGCAGATTGCCGAAATTAGTGCTGGATGTTTCGAAGAAACTACTGACTGAATATAGTCGGAATCCTGTTGCTGCAACTGCTAAAAATGAAGCCGGGTGGTTACTCTTAGCATCACTTATAGCCTCCATGCCAAAGGAGGTATACATGCATTTGCCTTTCTTTTACTTGGCACATCTAAATCACTTATCTTAATTGGTGCTATTATGACTTGTCCAGGAGCTTGAAGACCAAGTTTTTGATATCTTGTCTCTGTGGGCTTCTCCATTTGGTGGAATTCAAGAATATGCAACTAAGCAAAATGAAGACCTTACATCTGAGATACGGTGAGCCAGTTTTCATTTTGTTGAAGTCTACATTGATCTACTTTATAAGCTGAAGTCAGTATCCTTTTCTGGTTTTCTAGCAACATCAAGCTGCTAAGCTTTCTCATTAGTTATTGGAAGGGGGGCTGACTGTATTTAGTTGAACGCGTTGCTATGTTATTCAGTTAATATATATATTTTAGCATTCCCTGAGTTTGAAGTCTGAACAGTCTAGTAGCATTCTGAGTCCCACTTTTAAGGGCATAGATCCTGAAACAAAGCCCCCAATTTTGTCAATCATTTCTAAATTAGATGGAGTCAGAACGAGTTCAGATGAGCTAATGGCAAGTCAGATGATAGAAAAAAAAGGGGTGTATCATCACCCCTGTCATGCCCGAAATTACATTGAGTTGACTTTGTTAGAAGTCTTAAGGATAGAATGAGAGTTCTGTTTTATCAAGGTCTCCCATGTCCGTTTTAAATAGCAAAACTCGTGTACTCGTCAACTGTGGATTTTTTCCCCTTCAAATTTGCACTGGCAGGTGCGGAACTAGTCTTTGACGTAGAAATGGAACTAGTTTTTTCTGAATAGAAATTTGCAACACCTCAGTCGTGACAGATAGAACTTCTGATAAGTCATAAAGTTGGACAAGTTAGAGTCCTGCTTAAAAGAATCCCTACACTATACCATGATTCTCATGCGCATCCTGGATTACTAGGAGTGTATTAATTTAAAGGTTTCTTTGCCACTTGATTATGTGCTACATTTTCTAAGTGGAACTACTGCAGTAAATTATTATGGAGAAGCATTAATATTTAGCAGATTAAATGGGTAATAGTATGATGATACAAGTGATCAGCTGCTAGTTATTTTGAATAGTTGAACTTTTGATTTCTATCCGCTTTATCAATGATTTGTCCTCTTCTTGCAGTGTATGGTCTGCTGCAATTGAGGCTCTTACTGCATTTATAAGATCCTTTATTTCCCAACCTCTCGTTGCTTCTGATAACAGCGTTCTACTCCAGCCAGTGCTAATATACCTTGGCAGGTAATTTGCTGTTTTGTACAGACGAAATTCAAGACTGGTTGAGCTTTTCTTGCTTCATGTTGAATTTGTTTTATTCTTTCTTTCCTCTTATAGTTTTATTGTGATATTCATAATTTCCTATATTTGATCATAAGCAGGGCTTTGTCCTACATATCGTTGCTAACCTCGAAACAACCACCGAATGTGAAACCAGTTCTGGATCTGTTTGTCATTAGGACACTTATAGCATATCAATCTCTACCTGATCCAATGGCTTACAAAAGTGATCACTCTTCGATCATTCAAATCTGCACTATTTCTTTTAGGTAATTGATTGTATCAGCTTATGAGGCATAAATTTGAATGAGTATTGTCTACTTTTTTCATGATTCTTTCTATCCTACTCCCATGAAAAAACATATTAGATAGTTGAATCAACTTTCCTCTTTTAAGGTATGTAGTTGATTTCTTTTTTCTTTTCTTCCTTCCACTTTTATTTATGACGGGATAAAGGGAACCTTCTGGATGTGAAGAGAGTTCATGTTTGCGGTCTCTATTAGACAAGAGAGATGCGTGGTTGGGTCCTTGGATCCCTGGAAGGTAACATTTTATGAATTTGATTATTGAATGACAAGTTTAAGGCTTTGTGAGGATGACATTGTTTATTGTCTCTATGCACTTTTCTCTACCTTTTGAGTGACTGGTATACATCAACTTACAATCATCACATGTCATGGGAGTTTATGCTCTTGGCTCTTGCTTATGCTTACTAGTTTCCATATATTAATTTCTGTCTTGTATAACTCAGGGATTGGTTTGAAGATGAACTTAGAGCTTTTCAAGGAGGGAAAGATGGGATGATGCCTTGTGTCTGGGAGAATGAACTATATACTTTTCCTCAGGTATTGTTATTTCAGTTTGCTATTAAATACTGTCTCTCTTTTGAACACGTTATTAGGCATCTTTAGTTGGTTTTACAGAAATATCTTCATACTTACTCTTCAAATTCACGACAAGTTAGGTAATTTCACCGACAATACTAGGATACCACCAAGGAAGATGACATAAAGTACTGAAACGGGAAATATTTCCTTGGAGTATTGCAATGTTCCTTGATCAGTATTTTGTCTTATTACTTTTGCGCGACAGGTTATGGTTACAAAAATGATGGACCTTAAAAGAACTCGGTGAAGGGCCTCTTCACCATGTCTTCAAACAAAATCATCTTTATACAATTCAAAAAGGCTATGAAAGAAATATTGATAAGGCAACTGTTAGATGCATTTTGCTAACATATCAGCTACCTCAGTGTCTTTTAGATGCTTCACATATTGAAGACTGCATCCAGATGTCACAATAGATTCCACATTTCATTTATATTTATTACGTGCTATTTTTCATGCTTTTATCTGATGGAATGCTGATGATTTCATTGATTCTGAAGCCGGAGACAACAGGTAAGATGCTGGTGAACCAGATGCTTTTGGGCTTTGGAATGCTTTTTGCCACTCAGGTAACACTATGTAAATTGCACTTCTCTGTTTATTTGTATTGGTTAGAAGTTGGTTATCTAAGTATAGTTGACTGGTTGTCGAGGTCATATTTCAGGATCGCAGTGGAAAGCTCTCACTTCTTGGCATGATTGAGCAGTGCCTGAAAGTGGGAAAGAAGCAAGCATGGCATGCAGCCAGTGTCACCAATGCATGTGTTGGCTTACTCGCTGGGCTCAAGGTGTTTATGATCATCCAGTGATATACTTGCAATTTGATTTATGTCAAAATATTTTGTGTTAAGTTTAGTTATTATTCTATTTTGGTCTGTCTTACATTCATGTTATGTCCCTTGTGTAGGCTTTTGTTGCTTTACGTCCCCAACCGTTGGGTGCCGACATACTAAGTTCTGCACAAGCTATCTTTCAGGTGGATATGCACACCATGGATATTAAATATTCTCATGTCATCGTTACTTGCTATTAAATAGCTATAATATGTGTTCTATTTTTTATTCCGAGCTTCCTATTCTTATATTTTATGGTAACAGGGTATTCTGGGAGAGGGGGACATCTGCGCAGCTCAACGCAGAGCATCATCAGAAGGTCTTGGTTTATTAGCTCGTCTTGGAAATGACATCTTCACAGCAAGAATGGTCGGTTTCTCAGATGATGTCCAGAATGCCAACTGTTTCAAACTATCAAATATCTTCTCCTTGATTTTAGTCTGAGAGGACGTTTTTCCACATTGAATTATTACTATATCTTCTGCTCATTTCAAGTTTAATATCATGACATTCTTTTTTATCACGATTGAATCTAATCTGCATTTAAGTTCTAACATTTGTGATGGCAAACTTCTTCCTAATGGTAAACAGACGCGATCACTGCTCGGCGATCTAGTTGGGGCAACAGATTTAAGTTATACTGCATCAATTGCCGTGTCACTTGGTTGCATCCATCGTAGGTAAAATTTTAAGTCTTTTTGTATTGAATATCAACTTTACTTAGTACTTCTAGAGACGCGTGTCATTCTCCGATTGTCAATTTATAAACACCCCACCTGTTTAGAAACTGACGGGCGCTCAATGCGTTCTGTCTAATGCTTAGAACACTGATAACTAATGAGATATCTTACTTCTGAACTGTTTTTCTTTCTAAAGAAAGTACCTTTCATATGGTATCGAGTTACATCTCTGTTTTAGTTTCTCTAGAGAGGCTCTTTCCACTTTTAAATGTCCATTCATATTTGCCGTACGGTTATTCGTTTCTTTTCCTCGTTGCCTTTTCAACTTCTTTTCTTTCAGTTGTAAATGCTTCAAAGTCTTACTTATATAAGTTTCTCAGCCTTTTCTCTTCATGATTGCGAAGTTGAGATATAATGGCTAGGCGTTACTGATCAGTCCAACCTTTTGCATAGAGTTAGGAGAATGTCCTCGGTTTTATCTCAAATTTTCAAGTCTTAGTGGTGAATTAACTTGACGTCAACCAGCAAGGATTAGCGTACTTGGTTATGAGCTTGGCTTCTATTAATGAGGTCAGAGGTGAGTCCCCACCTCGTAATAGTTAGCCTACCCTGCATGCAAGTTGTTAACTGCCCTTGTGTGGGTGTTGTTAGTCGCCCTTCGTGTCAGGCATGCTATTTTGCACGTCTTCATGATGTAGTCCATGCCTTGTGTAATGATCCAGGGATGAGGGATCAAAAGATAATAATGAAAATAAATAAATTAAGTTGATGTCATTCACATAATCTAAGTGTTCTCATTTCGCTCTTCTATCTGCAATTGAATCTGGAACTCCTTTGCAATTACTGATTGTTTGGTATCAAATCAATCTTTGTATTGCATTCCTCTTATTTGTTTGGATTGCTTTATTGAGGTTTATCTGAAAATTTAATATTGGTGGATCGCATTATGCCACATTAAGCAGAGTACAGATATTTGTGATCAGGTGTTACACATGAATCACATAACACTTGAAACAAAACTTTATATCTCTCACATTTTTCTAATCTTAGCCCTTGAAACATATCAAACTTTAGCCATTTTTTGTGTTTACTAGGTTCCATGCCCGTGCTAAGCATGTCACTCTCCCTTATAAAGTATATGTAAAAATGCATTCACCTGTTCTTCACCATTGTAACCATTTTTTGCTCTTACATGCTTGATTCAATGTGAAGGGTTTTGTATCAATTTCTGTATTGCTAGTTATAGAACAATTGTGTGTCTCTCTCTCTCCCTTTTGATTCTCTTGAACGTGGATCATGCAAACACACGAATTTCATAAATACAGACTGTGAAAAGATTGTGAACTTTTTCATAGTAACATGTACGAACAATTTAGTTGATTAAATATACCCTTCCCATATCGACTTTCAGGTTCAGAACCTACAGGGAAGAAACTTAAATCCATGTATGCTTTCAAGTTCACATTTTGTTGTGTCTGACAATCTGGATGTGATGGACATTATAAACAGGTCAATATTTGTAACGGTGTACCAGTATCAGATCTGTTTTCTATTTTAGTTTTTTTTATTAAGAATATGAGAGTATTTGCTTTGTTGCGATGGGATATCATTGTATGACCATCCCTTTTGGTTTATTGTATTTCTGGCTTAGCAAACTTCATTTTAGTTATTTCACATGCAGTGCAGGAGGAATGGCATTGTCTACTTTTGTGCCTACAACAGTGAGTGGTATCTCTTCACTTGCAAAAGGTCCTAATTGTGGTTTACAAATCTGGGCTTTGCATGGACTTCTCTTGACCATAGAGGCTGCTGGCTTATCTTATGTGTCCCAAGTGCAGGTAATTTTGAAAACTGTTGCTTCCGCAGTATGAAGTGAAAAATTCATGAGCTGTATTGGTACAAGCATGTATATGCATTGGCCTTTTTAGCATTACTATAATGTCCTTGCAGTTTACATTGTTCTTAAACAGTATATGCTATTTTTATAATTATCTGAACAACTAATGTTGCAAATTTATCTGTGTACATCTTGATATTGAAGATAATATATTGATATTTTTTGTTGTCTACTTTTTGTATCCGTAGTCCAGTCATTTTGTGTTCTGGAGTTTCTGATTCTTATTGGCAGGCGACTCTCTTGCTTGCTATGGAATTCTCATGTCTGATGAAACTGGATGGGTTGAGCTCCGACAAGGGATAGGACGCCTTATCAATGCTATTGTTGCCGCCCTTGGTCCTGAACTTGCCCCTGGAAGCATCTTCTTTTCACGCTGCAAGGTTTTGACTTTCTCTAATTCTTCTCTCTTAACCTTCGTCCCTGCTTAGGTGCATGACTTGTGCATCTAAGTAGGGTTCTCTTCCAATAATTCCCACTTCATCTATCGACCAGAAGGAAAAGAGCTTTCCTCTTAATTGTTCTTTGAACAGAGAAAGTCATCTTATATGGTGCTGTTGTTCCACTGGTTCAAATCACCATGTCGCTGCTGCTTCTCTATTTGTTTCTGGTTTGTGTTTGATAGTGATGATGATATGTGTTAATATTTATTATTTGCATGTTTTCTAGTCTGTCATCGCAGAGATAAGCTCTGGACAAGAAACATCAATACTTCTCGAGTATGTCACCTTTAATCTTTTTTGAGCTCCTCTTGTGTTTAAATCTTTATTTTTCTATATAATTCATCAATTCAACTTGCTTAAATTCTTAGCTGTAGCTTAGAGTGGCGGGGTTCTTTGTCTTATAATTAAATTTTGCAGGAGTGTACGATTTACACAACAACTAGTACTTTTTGCCCCGCAAGCTGTTTCAATGCACTCTCATGTTCAAACTCTTCTTCCAACTCTGGCGTCACGGCAGGTTTGTTTGCTGATCACTGCATGCTGAGCAGCTCACCTTAATCTGGAGCTTTTTGTGATTGAGTTTGGTTTTGGTTTCTGACAGCCAGCACTTAGGCATTTAGCTGTTTCAACACTACGTCATCTTATAGAAAAGGATCCGGTGAGAATTGTTATTTGAAGTACGATTGTTCCGCATCTTTGATTAAGGATCATTTGGTTTCGTTTCTAGATAATAGTTCATCAACTTCATATGAGTTATTTGTTACTTTGCCTGACTTCCTCTTGGTTGGAAGCAAGCAACAATAGTAACAGATATTTTTCTTACCATATTTAGGCCTAATTTGCAAGATGTCCATTATATATTACATTCTCCATTTCACATTAGAAAAGATATTATATTTTTTATGTGCTCCATAGCTCAGTTAATAATAAGTCATTCATATGCTATATTTTTTATTCTGCTTTCCAATTTATCTGTCCACTGGTTTTAAATTCCTATTTCTCTGCTGCAAGCATTTCCTAGACTAGAACTTTAATTCAATATCTAGCAAACTATTTCAGCTTGTTATAAGGAAAATAAAATTATACCAATGTAGGGAATACTGCATGTGCTTGTGGAACTCGTTGTACTTTTTTTTTGTGATTTCTTAAAGCATACATGTTGAAAAATATCAAACGAGGAAGGCTGTTGATTGTCAGTGATATTGGCTTGCTTTTTTATCGCTGTTCCATATGGACTTTTGGAATATTACCGTCACCGTTTTATTACTCATGTACTATTTTCTGTTTATGTAGGTTGCCATTATTGACGAGAAAATTGAAGAGAACTTGTTCCATATGTTCGACGAGGAAACTGATTCTGAGTATGTCTCGAACTCCCTTCTTATTCTTCTGTTAATGGTGTTCGGGAAGGTGTCTTCCGAGGTTGTTTATTTTGTGATGTACAATTTTGCTTTCCTAAGATTTTTGTTTTTCCTTTCTTTATGCTAATCTGGACTGTCCTGCACTTATTAGAAGTAAACTGATCTTGTTTATACAACCCTGCTAAAAATAATTATGTTTAGTCAATAGTGCATAGGTCTTGTCCTCTTGGATATTTCCTCGACATTTATTCCTTTGAAGAACTCAATGGACCATTTAACTGTCTTCAAGTTATCAGAGCTTGTTGTCCATGGTCTGCTTATTTTTAACCATCCTCATCCATATTCACTTTCCTCGTTACTCACATTTCTTGCATGAGATATCGACGTTTGAGAGATTTTCTGGTTGATGGATAATGATGCTATATATCCATTTCTGTACAGTTCAACGTGCCACGTCTCTTTTCCACGAATCATGAATTGACAACATAAATGGGAAAATGGTTGCTATTGTTTGGTATTATACTAACCATTCAACATTGACTTCTGCAATAGTCTAATGTTAAAATTATTTATTCTTGTAGGATTGGCAATTTGGTGCGCGCCACAATTACACGTTTGCTTTATACATCTTGCGCATCATGTCCATCACACTGGATATCAATATGTCGTACCATGGTAAGCTATCTTCTCTTTTCTAGATCTTTTTCTTCTTGCAATTCAACTATTACTGGACATGCGTTTGCTTTCACAAGTTTCTCCATGTACACTATAAAAACACTTTGTGGAGAATTTACATGAGTAGAAAGAATAATTATTCCACGTGCCAGAAGGAAATAGTAGCAGACAAGCTAAACGGACACATTAGAGTTATGCCAGCAATGTGACCCTCTAGGGAATGATCAATGTGACTGCTAATTGGGATATTCGTTTGACCAGGTTCTTGCTATGCCAGCAATGAGAAACACCAGATCAGATCCTGATCCTGTAAATGGTGTGGATGGTGAATCTAGTTTGTATAATGGAGATAATGAAAACATGGTTACAAGACATGGAGGGCAGAAGCATGGTTCCACGAGTGGACTTCCGAGAATTGATTCTAAAAGAGATAATCATCTCAGATATAGGACAAGGCTTTTTGCTGCAGAGTATGTGACTTGTTACTTATTGTTTCTACGGTATTAATACAAATTTACATCAACCAAAAATAAGCACCAGCATATTCTATTCGTTCTTTCTCAAAAACTAGTTTAGGTGCCTCTTGCCTGACCCCTGTAGTTGTTATAGTATTTGCGTACTAAAATAATTGCACAAAATAATTTGGGTGGACAAAAGGATTTTGTTCTGAACTTCAATCACTCTTTTAACCTCTTATCGCTAGTCATCCTGGAGTCTAATGCTTGAGATATTAAATATAAATGCTCCATCCTCTGCCACTTGTTTGACGGGGATATACTAAGTGAGATGCTGTTTGCCCCTGATTCTGTTAAACATTTTGGGAAAAAAAGATTTGGTGAGGTATTGAGGTTGCAAAGGAACGCGAAATCATGGCAGTTGGAGATTGAAGATTGTAGACTTGATTTGTGACGAAGAAAACTTTTAAATGATGGTTATCTGTCAAAGGCTTATTGTCCACCAAACATGGTTGTTGTAGTTAGCTTATGAATGCTTCTTCTCTGGATGGATGGTGGATTATATTTCTGTTCCAGTTTTGTCCTGCCATCAATTCTTAATAAGTTTGCTCTCAAGGAGAGCTTCTCTTAGGAATAAAAAGATTAGAAAGAGGCTTGTTTAACTAACTGGTGTCAGTTGTTACTATAATTCATTGACGGATGGTTGGATAGGTATGTAGCCCCACTTTCCTGTGTTTTCCTACGGTGATAGAAAGAAATGGTCCTCGCATATAAAAAGGGAGGGATCAGCCGTGGGGGTACTCTGGAGTTTGCACCATAGATACTTATGTCTAGCATCCGACAATGCTGCATTTTTTCATTCCGTGGAAGACAGCAGCAGATGAAAGGGCTGCAAGTGATGGCGTGTTTGCACAACTCTCCAAGACTTAGCACTGACATGCATGTCAACCACAAACAGACATGCAAAACTGGCGATTACGCATAAAAATGTTTGACTTTGACTGTCACCCGTATGAAATTTGAGTTAGGTTGGAATCTTGCTTTTATTGAATGACAAGTTCAGTAATTTTTAATTATAACTAAAGTAACTCGCACCATAAATGAGACGAGAATAAACAGGATAATGGTAATTGTTGTGGTTCATGTTTTTTTGTATTTCTATCCAGAGTGCTGTTTTCAGGGCTTGCATCAGTATCTGACACTTTTTTTACATACCTATATCATTGTAATATACTCTGTCTTCGGCTTTTTTTTTTTTGCTTTTCCTTAGTTTCATGATTATGTTAAACTTTTGTTCATGAAATTCTTAATGTAGGTGCTTAAGTGATGTACCTGCAGCTGTTGGGATGAACCCTGCCCATTTTGACCTCTCTCTGGCAAGGAAGGCTTCTTCAAGTGGTCAAGCTCATGGTGATTGGCTTGTACTGCACATACAAGAGCTAATTGCACTTGCTTATCAGGTCAATGGGATTCTTGTGCTTATCATTCATTTACTTTTATGGGACAAACTTACCGCCCCTTGGTGTTTCCTAAAGCTACTTCTGTGTATTATTGCATGTGATAGATTAGCACAATGCAATTTGAGAGCATGCAGCCGGTAGGTGTGAGACTCCTAAGTACCATAGTTGAAAAGGTACAACTGTGAATTAATTACTTAACGTCGTTTTTAATTTGTTGGCTTTGAACGCTGTAGCCGTTTTCATGTTGACTTTGACGTTTGAGATATCTGATGACAAGCATTTTATTACTGAGAATATTACTCATACTCCAGTGCTTATTAACGTCTTTTGCCTTTCAGTTTGAAAAGATACCAGACCCTGATCTCCCAGAACATTTCCTCATGGAACAGTATCAGGTAATTTCACATCTGTAATTCCGGAATGTTTGCTTGAATTTACAGGGATAATTTGGTCACAGGTTATTTAACTAGAATGGATAGCATGTTTTACACATTATAATATTCATAATAGTAGCTTGTAAGGATGTATATTCATTTATGAAAAGCCATGATTCTCATTGGTTAATTATTTCGTGAATGAATTCAGGCGCAACTTATTTCTGCAATTCGAACTGGTCTGGACACATCCTCAGGTCCTCTATTACTGGAAGCTGGCTTGCACCTTGCAACCAAGGTAAGGAATACTGACGTTTTTTAAGTTGGCGAATTGAATAATTAGTAAATTTGACTCCCAGTTTTTGTTTTCCTTTAGATTCTAACAAGCAGCATTACAAGTGGGGATCAAGTTGCAGTGAGGCGCATATTTTCATTAATTTTACGCCCACTGAATGATTTCAAGGACCTATACTATCCATCATTTGCTGAATGGGTAGCATGCAAGGTATGCCTTCCACTATTGTGCGAGGAAGTGATGTAGATCATGGAATCTCCAGCCACCAGATTAGGGCATCTATTTGGTCAGCTATGTTAGTTTCTGTAAGTGCATGCAGGTATTTTACTCGAGCTGTTTAAATTTTCTCAGATCGAAGTTAGACTCTTAGCTGCCCATGCCACCGTCAAATGTTACACGTATGCACTGTTGAGAAGACAACACAGCAAAGTTCGCGATGAATATCTTGCATTGATGCCACAGTTTTCAAAAGCCTCGGGCCGTTTGGGGAACCACTGGATGTCAATTCTGAAAGACTATAGTTACATTTGCTTCTGCTTACAGTCTAAAGGCAGCGTGAGTTCGATATTCTAGAAAAGTTCAGTGTTCTATTGTTTATAGATCACTCAGAGATTTATGTGTTTATTGGCTAAAATCTTACGATAAATGTGATCCATAAACAGTATAAACCATTCCTGGATGGCATTGAATCACCACTGGTTTCTTCAAAGTTACAGTCGTGTCTAGAAGAAGCCTGGCCTGTGATTTTGCAAGCCATTACACTTGATGCAGTTCCTGTTAAGCTAAAAATCGGAGAATCCTCTGAAGAAACTGATGAAAATTTTGTTAGAGATGATCTTATATCTGGATATAGAATGGTCGAACTCGAGTCCAAAGAATTTCGTTTTCTTTGGGGATTTGCATTGCTTGTTCTATTCCATGGGCAGCATCCAGTCAAGCGCATGCAACTTCTCCGTGAAAATACAAACTCTAGTGAAGATGCAATGCTTGAAGAATCAAACTATATGCATTTGAAGTTTTTTGATATTGCTCTTCTGGTCTTTCATTCTCTTTCAACAGAGAGGTTTTTTAGTGCTGGATTTCTTAGTGTGGACATTTTCAGAGAACTATTGCAGGTATTCTTGTGCCTCCTTTCGTTCAGTCTCTTGTTTTTGTCCGCCTTCATTCTTTAGTCTTTATGGAATTTTTTGGTGGAGATACTTTATCCTATACGCTAATCATTTTATCTTTCCTGTATTGCTCGTGCTTAATTTCCCTAAGAACTGTCAACCGACAGTTTTATAAGTAAAAATATGACCACTCCGAGGCTTCGGCATGGCGACAGTGATGCTTCTGACAACATAGCTGACAGTTTTAAAATTTGAGTCTTGTTCATCTATTTTTTCCGCAATTTAATGGTCCTAGCTAATGCTTGCACTCAAGTTAGTTTTGTGCACTGGATACACTATTGCAATATACAACAAACATCAGTGTGGTTAGCCAGAGCCTGAACTTGTCACATAATTTGTATCCATGTACTTTATCTACTACCTAAAGTTGAGTAGGTGACTGCATCCAATACATCGGGCTGGCTAATTTAATTTTCATACGGTACCTTTATCTCATCGTATCAAATCTTTTGCCATGTTTGACTAAATCGTGCCATTAGTAAGTGTTACTACATGTAAGTCTGTTATACATACTGAGTGCGAATGTAGTTGAAATCCGTTTGTGTGTATGATCATAAATATGTATGTATAAGTTCATTTGTCGATAAGATGCATGAGTTTAGTTGTCTGCAGTCTGCACATAAGGTAGGTTCCTAATTACTGAATACTACTAGAATGAGAAAAAGAAAATAGGATATCTATTCTGACTGGTTTTATATAAGGAAACTTTTGTGATGCTTACTTTCCTCAGGAAAGCACTGTTGCTCACATGTTGCGTGTTTTGTTTCTGATCGTATTTGTTGGACGCAGATATTCACTTATTCCTTCCAGACAGAAAATTCACAGATGAGTCTTGTGGTTCCTGTGCTATTACAGGTATGGTGCATTTAATTCTTTCAGGAGCTAGCATTTCCCATTTGGGGATTAACGGGTTGGCTAACTACAATTCTCATATTATAAACCTGACTGAAACTTCATTTTGGTGGTTAACAGATTGTGAAAGTCAGCACAGATGATTTCTTCGAAGCTGAAGACTTCGCAGCCATAGCAATGGAACTTTGTGTGGTGCATATTTATAAAGTATTTCATAGGTAATCAGGCTATCGATGATAAACTACCATTTTTTGGGTTCTGATCAAACATAAACCATGCTCTATAATTTTATTATCTGTTCTGGCCATTAAACCTTTTAACATGGTTTTAATGATTTGTCAGTTCTAATACAAGCTCACAAGATTATTTGAGTTGCAAAGATTTGGTTTCTGCGTCAGTTGAGACTGCTGAGATACTGATACACCGTATCAAGTCTCAGGTGAGTTTATTCGTCTTATTTTCTATTCATATGCATCTGATAATTATTCTACCTCATGGTTGTTTAAAATCCAAGGGAACATGCTTATTAAGCGTGCACCTAAGAGATTTATTCATTTTGCCATCTTCACATTTGTATTATTATTCATATAGTTTTACTATTTTATATTTGAAATTCAGATGAAGTTGAACACAGTGATCGCCTGTTTGATGACAAGCTACAATTGGCTTAGAGGTGCTTCAACTGAGTCAGGCTTATTGAAGGTTGTTTCTTTGGTTCAGAGTATGGGAAGTGTTTTGAAGAAACATATTAAGGGTAAGCATTCACAGATATGGTTACTTTATGATTTATTGCCTGAAGAGATGATTTATTCAGGGCAGATTCTGTTGATGTTTCAAAAGCAAATGATTAGTTTATGCCCGTTATCCTGATATATTGAATGATTTCTTGTATATTTTTGGAGCTATCTTTGATAAATTTTAGCCAAGAAATCTTTTTTAGATTGATGATTTTCAACTTGTTGCAAACAATGGTCACTCACATAGATGCTACGGTTTGTTCACAGATGCTGATGGTTTTGCACAAGTGAAGACAGTCATGGAAGCTTGGCTTTTTGTGATTACTAACTTGAGCCAGGACTGCACTAAGGGCATACATATGCAGGAGAATTAGAAAACAAACCTGTGCAAATTATTGCAAATGAAGCTTGCCTTTTGCCTTGAGCAAGCTTTTTCAATTGCTAAGTTAGCTCATGAAACTCAACTTCTTGTAGAGAACGAAGACATAAACACGCTCTTGTTCTCTGTGTACAAATGTTGCTGCAAATGCCTCCAAAAAACTCTCACGGACTCCAATATACAGGTAAATTTCAATATTTACTAGTAGCTCAAAGTGGTTGAGTTAACTTATAAGTTTTTGCGCTGATGTCAGTTTGATCCTTGATTCACATAGAAATATACTGCAAATTTTGTATACAGGTTCAAATTAGTGCATTACAAGTGCTGAAAAGCATGGCACAAAAAGATCTAGGCGATGGCTCTAATGTGGATAATAGCCCTTTCTTTTTGTTCTTTGTCGGGGTAATCTTTGAAGATGTTTTCGATGTTGTAGGAAATGCGTTGAAGGTAAATGATGTTTAAAGCATTATAAAGGAAACCTTGAATTATTTTAAAATGGGTCTCTAAAGAAGCTACCTTATGATGTTGTACAACAGAAACCAATGAAACAGGAATCAGCGACAATCATTGGTGAATGCTTGAGATTGTTTGTCCTCCTACATGCATTGTCTAAAGAAGGGAAATGTCAGAAAGGCCTTTTAAATTTATTTCTGGAGGCTGTGATCATGGTTGTCTCTGCATCATCTGATGATAGTTCACAGGTACTACTAATATGAGCGTTAGCGTCAGACTAGACACCTAGTCCTCAATGGTTAACTTTTGAGTTAATAGATATTAGCCTGTAATTTAATTTGTGTCTCTTTCTCCCTTTCTATGTTTTCTTTTTCTTTGATTAATAATTTTGTCCCTTGTGGATCTTTGCTTAAAAAGTGAATGATTTAAATTGAGCCTTTAATTGAGATATTTAGCTTTCTTTAGGAGACCAACAAAAAACCCGCCAAGAATCAATTTAAGGCAATAATTAGTTATAATAGAGGTTAACTTGCCTTATTGCTTTTCATTTCGGCATTAAACTTGTTCTCTGCTAAAATTTCAGGAAGTTCTTGAGATTAGGAGCACAGCGGTGAGGCTTGTTTCTCATATTGCTCAAATGCCTTCCTCTGCCATTCACTTCAAGGATGTTTTGCTTGCTATGCCAGTCACTCAGAGGCAGCAACTTCAGGTAACCAGCATAATTCTGACTTTTTGACTATTATCTTTCCTATGTTCCCAACTACTCCACAAATCCTATTTCGGTTGTTCATACTGAGGGGACTTCAATAGCTTTAGAGGGATCTCTACACTAATGCTATAACCATGTGATCCCAATTAATTCCTCATTCTTTCAAATATTTTAGTTCTTTTTTGATATTTTCCTCTCTAATTGAATAAACATTAGCATCTTCAATCATTTTCAAGAAGGTCAGACAGCGTCACACACTAACCCAGTGCAGAACAGTTCTCCTAGGTCATGATTTGAAACCATTTATTGTGTTACTGGTTGACTACCCTTGGTTTACTTTCACAGGATATCATCCGTGCTTCTGTTGCTGTGGATCAGAAGCCAATGCAGATAAAAGCAGTGGCGTCAACTCTCATAATCAAGCTACCACTGCAAACAGAGCACACTAAAAGAGATGATCCCCAAGTCTCTGAATTCACATCTTCATCTAAGCACTCTGAGAAAGATGAAATGGAGGACGAGGACGATTGGGACTCTTTCCAGTCTTTTTCTGCCGCTACCGATATGGCAGCAGAAGCTGATGCAAATTCTCAAGGGAATCGGCAGAATCCAGGGGAACTCAAGTTGGTTGACCATCCTTCTCTTGCAGATGACAATGATTTTGACGATAATGATGATTTTCAAGAGTTCTCTAGCTCATTACCTCCTGAGAATGATAAAGAAATTCATGATTCTAAGTTTCCGGAGGA
>JAJJMC010016105.1:1074786-1142106 GCA_023531435.1 Papaver californicum
GTTTTACTTCAAAATGTCTCTATTTCGTCTTATTAGAGGAGCCCCTCTAGGATTTTGGAGCCCCTATATCAGCCTTCTTAAAAAAAGGCAACGCAATATGTTACACCTAATTAGATTACTCTGATCTATTTAACAAGTTGGCTTTTCCACACTCAACAGAAGGTGTATTCTGGGATGAGTTTGTAAAAATACAAGACTCCCTATTTATAGTGTTATGACCAAGGTATTGATTGGAAATACTTAGTTACAATCTCAAAAATTCTCAAGATATGCAATAAAATATATTTCTGAAATTAGCAAATACCAAGTAATATCCAACTCATAATCGATTTTACTTCTAGTCTGATAACTAAGATTAAAAGTACATAACATGTATATAATTCGATACCAAATATGATGTAGAAAAAATGATTCTTATGATTTTTCCTTGAGTATCAAAGGTGTATACTTGAACATTAAGAAATTAGAGTTTACCGCACGTTCAAATTATTATATCGACATTTTAATGAAATTTCCAATCTAACTCATATACTTTTCGATATCTGTAAAAACCCGTGAAGATTAACAAACCAATCGAAAAGGTAAAAACGAAATTTAGATTCACTTTGGTCGGTCCTAGGATCGATCTTTTCCACTATGGATCAACCCTGGGATCGGTCATGCTCAATGGATCGATCGTGCGACCAGCCTTGAATCATGTTTCGACTTTGAAACAAGTTTTGTAAGTCTACTTCCTTAAATTATGTTCCTGAAATTGCTTTCAAACATCTTAAGGTTTGGATTCTCCCAGAAGTTCAACACACTAAATAATAACATGTTACCAATTAGAGTAATGTCATAAACACGAAGTGTACAAATAAACTATACTTCGTAACTGCGTATACTTTAAGTTGTCGAAGCAACTATGTATATCTTACCTTTTGATACTTTGATAACTTGTATAGTATTCAAGTCACCAATATTAAAGTCATTGTAACAAGCCTAACTTTATATGTTATGTTTTTAATGAATAAAGACTTGTATGAACAACAAATAGAATTGGAATAAGTTAAGTCTTGTAATGACCAACCTTAAGCTGAAAGATGATGTCTTCATTTTGTCTTCAAGAGTAACTAGAGAAAGTCTTAACATTTATATGTTCCTAGTCTAACCTAACAAAGTTGACTTTAGTAATCTACTCAATCGATTCAGAGTTTTGGAACTAAACTTGACATACCAACGCTTGGTGGGTTCAAACGAGCAGTGCTCTAACAGATTCAAAACAAAATTAAAATTTAAAATAAAACAAAAAACAACAGAATCAAAAATAAAAATAAAAAACAAACAAAAAAAAAACGTAACTAGATTTGTTATTCTTCTTCTCAAATAATACAACTTCTTATTCTTCTCAGATATAAAACAAAAATCAAAAGTAAAAAATGAAATTAAAAAAAAAAAAACGGTAACAACAAAAACAAATTAAAATATACCTACAACGATGTGTCTTCTACTTCTTAGATCAAAAAAAAAAACGAATCAATTGATTCGAACTTGGATGGAAAAGAGTTTGAATGTGATAACTTGATTGAATGTGATGACTAATTTTAGATGGATTGAATGTGAAGAATAAAAAAAACCCTAAGAAATAATCGTCGGACCTCTTAACATAAAGAACTTATTTTTTTATTTTTTTTCCTAAGAAATATATATACATGGAAGGGTTGTTTTGAAATAGAAATCTTTATAGAATAAAGTTATTATGTTATCAAAACAGAAAAAATACCATAAAGTTAAATTTTTTGGTCCTAATAGTAATAATTTCTCTAAAGTATGGGGTAGATCCCGTTTTATGGGGTTTCATAATTTTGAAACCATACAATATGAGGTTACTATTAGTTTTCACATCAAACAAAGCACGTGCTGGCCCCTTTATGTGTTTTTTTTTAATCGGGTAAAGACGAATTGCATTGGGTTCTTGCTAATGCTTTAAGTTTGTCACATAAGTTTTACCAGGTCAACTTAGAGAATATTGCAAGAAGAGTAGGTATGGAGGAGATCAACATAGCTTGACAGGTTCCTAGTCCTGGATTTCATAAGATTAACACTGATGGTTCTTCTAATGATTGTGGCTTTGCAGGATTTGGTGGGATTATCAGAGATGGAAATAGAACTTTTGCTGCCGGTTTTGGCAAACACATTTTCAAGAACAACAACAATGTTATTAAGGGTGGGCGATCAGAAATGGTCTTAAGATGGCTGCTGAGTTGGACGTATATCGCATGGAAGTAAAAATGACTCTTGCTATGCTATTCAGTTGTGCTACAGAGAAGCCAAGCCGCATTGAGACACTTACAATCTTATTGAAGACATTACAAACTCAAGGATAACTTTGAGTAAGTGAGATTCAATCAAAGGTATAGAGGCTAATTATGTTGCTAATAAATTAGCTAAAATTGGTGTTGTTAGAGAACACGAAGGCATTTGGACCAAAAACATACTAGTTTTACTATCATTGCTCTTCAAAATGATGTTATGGGTGTTGCTCTACAAAAATTTGTTCATTTTGGGTCTTATTAGGTTCTGTTAGGCCAGTTCCTATGCACCCTTATCAAATGGGTTAGTTTTCCCAACCCGGTGGACGGGCAAACATGTTTCTCCACTATGGTAAAACTGGTAAAAAAAATTTAGTAGAATAATATATTTAATTGTGTTTTGTGAGATCCTTAACAGTAAAAAGTTGTTTATATATGTTTGATGAGGTCCTTATAAAATTTTAGATATTATAATACATTTAGTGAGCCCTTTGTATAAAAGTATGTTAAAATAACTAAAAAGTAGGAGAGAAGAATATACTGTAAAATATTTTAAATAATTAGCTAAAAACAAAGTCTTTGTCGCCAGAGATAGAGTCTTTGTCGCTCGACAAAGAAACTTTGTTGTTGTGCAAATCGCCAGACTTGTGTATTTGACCAGTCAATTTTTCCATTTGAGAGGTCCATATTAGCTCAAAATGGACAAACCAATCCATTTTAGAGTTGCATAGAACTTGGCCTTAAGAAGCTATTCTTTTTTTTTTATAGAAAAACAAAGTACCATTAAGCTGTTGTAACAATGTTATCCAACGGCAACTGAGTTTCAATAATACTAGGAGGTTTTTCTAGCCAAACTCTCGAAACCTTAAAATTTCTAATAAACTTTGCTAATGTATTTGCCACTTTATTACATATTCTAGGAACGAAATTGCAAACCCAAAACTTAGTTGTATTTAAACAGTGAATTGCATCCAACAGTATGTCTTCATTTTCGCAAGCAATCATAGAAGAAGACTTGTTAATGTATTCAACAATGCTTTTAATATATGTCTCAAACACATCGTGTGTGACCTGCATCTCAGTTTTCCATCTGACTGCTTCAAAAAATGTTAGATATTTTGCTTCTTCTACATTTCTAAATCATGTATTTGGAAAAGCAGGCCCTCCACTTACCTACAAAGTCACGTAACACCAAAGTATACTAGTTAGTCATGTATTTAGATCAAAAGATGCATCACAGTTTAAAGTGAAGTATGGTTCTGGAGGTGGTTTCTAACAACACGATGGTGGTAAAAGTCTCTGAATGTCAGATCCAAAATGTTTTTATGTCTTACAAATCTTACTAATATAATTAGCAAAGATCACTGCCTTCTTTGCAATAGTTCTTGGATCATGTTTGCAGTTTTGGAAAAAGAAGTCACATCCCACCATCCAAATTTTCCAGCTAACGACCATATCCAAAACCAACCAACTATCTTCAGAAGATTGTTCTTTATCTCTTATTAGCCAGTTCTCAAAAATTACAACTAGAGAAGTAGTTCTATCCTGAGTAACACAGCTTCCATCCGACACTTCCATCTACACAACTCTTGAGAAATGACAAAAGAACAGAATATGCATTACATTTTCAGTATGCTAGTTGCATAATGGACATATATGATTAATATGACCATTATTCCTTGACAGTGTTTCTCTTTTAGGGAGGACACCATAAAGAAATTTCCACCAAAAATGCTTAATTCTTGGCCAAATATCAATACTCCAGAGTTTCTTCCATGTTTCATTAGACTCTTCAATATGAGTAGACAGCTGCAGATTACCCAAACTGTCTTGATATAGTTTATTATAAGTGGACTTAAGAGTAAAAATCCCATGCTTAGTTAGTTTCCAAATTAATTTGTCTTCCGCTGCAGGTATTCTCATTTTGAGAATGAGTTCAGCAATGAGAGGTTCAAAGAGATGATGAACTAGCTGAATATTCCAAGCTCTCTCATTCAGTTCCATAAGATCTCTAACCCAAACATAATCTTCACTGTCACAAACTCTTTGTCTTGGTTCTAGTAGACAATTCAAACCACAATCTAGGTATCAAGCCGTACCTTGATCTGAGTACCTTTTCCCACCCTACAACAACTATTTTTTCTCAAAAACTCCATGTTCTTCTGTAAACCCTTCCAAGACCAAGAACAATCAGTTTTCTTGGTAGCATGTAACATGCTAGTATTAGGAAAAATACTGCACTTGGTTTTCCTTAACCCATATCATGTTTGAAAGAGAACAAATTCTCCAAGCTGCTCTCCCAAGTGCTTGATTTAAATTCTTAAATCCCTAAAGCCTTGACCACCACATCTTTATGTCTGCCTAGTTTTTCCCATGAAGTTAAGTAAGTACCTTTCTTTTCCTCAAATCCCCACCAAAATTCTCTCTGGAGAGCATTTATTTTGTTCACAGTATCCACAGGAATTTAAAAGCAAGACATAGAATAAGCTGGTATAGTATTGGTAACACTCTTTATCAGTTGGGACTTACCACTTTGAGACAAATTTTTACTTCTCCAAACAGAGAGTTTGCATTGAACTTTATCTATCGGATTAGTTAAACATTGTTTTCTGTGATTGCCAATGATAAGAGGAATACCAAGATATCTCTCATATGGATTCATTCTTGGCACTTTTAATCTTCTAGTCAAGATTCTACAGAATCTTTTAGGAACTAAGGAACTGAAATGAACATTTGATTTATCAAAATTAACCAACTGACTAGAAACAGATCCAAAGTCACTAATGATCACAACCAGGTTATTTACATTATGAAGATCAAAAATAGTAAATAACAAGAAATCACCAACAAAGAATAAATGAGATATAAAAGGTACACCTGGAGCAATTTTTATTCCTTCAATCTTACTATTCTGCTCAGCAATAAGAAGTTGTCTTGAGAAATCCTCTGTTCCAATGATAAAGAGGTAAGGTGAAAGTGGATCACCTTACCTAATGCCTCTAGTAGGTTGATAAACAACACAATGCTGACCATCGAAGACAACTGAAACTTTTTTTTATACTTATACACTGTAAAATTAGATTGCACCACTCCTTACAAAAACCCATTGTATCCACAACATTCATCAAGAAAGACCATTCTGACCTGTCAAAAGCTTTTGACAGGTTAGAATGGTCTTTCTGACATGTAAAGCTTTAGAGCAAGATAATTTTTACTCTCATATTTACTTCTCATTGTGTGAATGATTTCTTGAGAAAGTTGTATGTTATCTGAAATCTGCCTCACAGGTACATAAGCTGCTTGTAATGGTGAAATAATCTTTCCCGCCACAGATTTCATTCTAGAAGGAAAAATCTTAGATATGACTTTATAAGAAGTATTACGAAGAGCAATAGGTCTTAAATCAGAAGGAATTTGCTTGTTCTTGGTTTTAGGAGTCAAAGAAACATTTGTTGCATATATACTTTTGGTAATGAAACCATTCTGAAAAAATTGTCTTACCATTTGCACTACATCATTGCCAACTATATACCAATAAGATTGAAAAAACCAGGGGGAAATCCATCTGGTCCTGGAGCTTTCCATGGCTTATATCCTTAAATGCTTTATAGATTTCAGCTGCTTATGGTATCCTCATGAAAGCAATATTATCCTCTCCAATAATAATTTTTTGGAATACATTGTAGAATATTTTCATTCTTTGTAGGATTGGAAGAAGTATGTAAAGATTTGTAATGAGAAGTAAGAAGATTCTCTAAATATTTTCTTAAAGAACACCATTGGCCATTACCATCCTTCGGTGCAGCAATGTTGTTTTTACTTTTTTTTTTCTATTAGAATTTGTGTAAAAATATTTAGTGTTTCTATCCATTTTAATATAAAAAACTGGTCTTTTGATTTTTGTCCCCAAAATCACTTTGAACTTGATGTCAATGTTCAATCTGATGCTCAACTTGTATTACCCCAACAATCCTATTGTTATCATGAACTTGTTGACAAATAGAGTCCAGTTGTTGATGTAGAAGAAAAATGTTGCTTTGAATGTTTCCAAATTTCTCTCTATTCCATTTGGAGATAAATTTTCTAGTCATAATCAACTTTTTATGCAGCTTATAGGCATGAAAGCCAACACAAGAATGTTCCCATGCAGTCATAACTTCTTGTTTAAGAAAATCATCATATTCATAGCATTAGAAATATTTTCAATTCTTTTTTCTATCTCATTCAGCAATAGCAGTATCCAATAAAATGGGACAATGGTCTGATCCTAATTGTGGTAGATGAAGTAATTTAACATCAGAAAAATGGAGAATCCATTCCTCATTAGTGAGAGCCCTGTCTAATCTTGATCTTCTGATGCCTGTACCATGCACATTACTTGACCAAGTAAAAGATCTGCTAACATAACCCATGTCTTCCAAACCAGCATCATAAATCATATTAACAAAAGAAAAATCTCTTGAAGAATAAGTAGTAGAAGAATTATGACAAGTACTTGAAGCAGAAGGTTTATTCTCATTGCCAAAAACCAGATTTAAATCACCAATGACTACCCATGGTTGTCTAACACTCTGACCCAAATCCTTAATATAAGACCACTGTTTTTTTTATGGCTAGTGTATGGGCAGTTATACATACAACTACAAAGCCATTATGGCTTAAAGGAATCATCCTGCATAAAACAATTTAGAATGCAAAAATCTGCATTCACTGCTTGAAACTGAAAGCCATCTTTCCATAAAAGAATTAGGCCGCCTGCAAAACCTTAAAGAAGCCATTCTATTAGGGTAATTTGCTGGTTGGTCCAGAAAACCCGGATCCGTTTTATCTATAGTCCATCCAGTAAAAGCATTTAACCGGAGGTCCAAAAATGTTTTGGTCTTGCAAAGAGACCTGACTGCCATTTTTATTGTACATACGGATATTAGAGAAACAACTTTTCTCTCTGTTTCTTTCATTAAAACGAAAAAACCTAAACGAAAATATAAAAAACAGATCTGAAATACAAAATATTCATCAACGAAAAACGAAATCAAAATCAAAATCATCAACAAAAACATATCTTTTTTCATATCATGCTCCTTCACCAAAATTGAAGAAATCAATTAGTAGAAGAAAAAAATGGTATTTCTGCACCACCAACAAAAGAGAAGAAGAAAAGAAGTAGTAGAAGAACAAAAGAAGAACAACTCTATTAGTCGCCAAAAACAGTACGTATTGATCATTTAGTACATATTGATCCTTCAAACATATTGATATGTACTGGAGGAAAAAGTTTATGATCCCACATTACATATTGATCCAACAATACATATTAATATGTATTGAAGGAAAATAGGTATTGAAGGAAAATGTGTATGACCCTACAGTACATATTGGTATGTACTGAAGAAAATATGTATTGGAGGAAAAAAATACATGATCTCACAGTACATATTGATCCAACAGTACATATTGGTATGTACTGAAAGAAAAATAGGTATTGAAGGAAAATGTGTATGATCCCACAGTACATATTGATCAACAGTACATATTGATATATACTGGTAAAAAATATGTACTGAAGGAAAAAGTGTATGACCCAAAAACTTATGTTGCAAAGAAGTAGAAGAAGAAGAAAACTTATGTTGCAAAGAAGAAGAAGACCTCTGTTAGTCACCAAAAACAAGTAGAACCCAGCAAACAATACATATCCATATGTAAAAACCTAATTTATGCTTGAATACTATTGATATGTGCTGATATGTACTGAGATACCCATATCTAAACAAGAAAAATGATGAAAACAAGAAGAAAAATAAGAAAAGTCGTACAAGAACAATTTCTACATAAAAGAAGATATCACTCCCAAATCAGTAGAAGAAACCCTAGTTCTCATGATGATCCTACAATACATATATCACATTACATACCCCACAGATGAAGAAGAAGATTAAAAAGTCTAAACCAAAACCCAAAATTGATGAATTTGTATTTTTTTTCTTCTTCATCTTAGATCTATTCTCAGATCTACTTCTTCTTCTTCTTCACCATCACTTGCTTCTCTTCTTCACCGTCACTTTATTATAGAACTTACCTGGGACGAATGGAGTTGGAGATGATTATAGAGCACCGAATTCGATCTTCAAAACAAAACCCTAAAAACACCAACAAAAAAGAATAAAAACAAATCTGAAAATTCTGGAAACTGAATTGATTTTAGAGGAGTGAGTACGAATGGAATATATATAAATCACCCATCTGACAATCGCACGTGAATGAATCAGAAAAAGAAAAAAATTAGTCCAAAAATACGATTTTGGACTAACGAGTATATGGATCATGTGGATGGACCACTCGTTAAACGGATCATCTAAATTGGATCATCTAGTAATTCCTACATTCTATTAACCAAAAAAACGAAATTGTATTGATCAAAAAATATTTATAGGTTCATTTGTAGGCGGTATTTTATTACAGTGCGTGAATCCTACCAAATCGGCGTTTAGCTCTAGGATTGGATGGGCGATAATCCTAACAACGAAACACTTCCAACTAACTCTAACCTCGTCTTCTCCGTCCCTCTCTTTCTCTCTCACTTACGCTTTGTATCTCTAGTTTAGTTCATTGCATTTCCTTCCTTGTTTCTTTAAACAGAAATCAAAACCAGAATACGCCAGCAGAAGAAAGCTCGAGCAATGGCGTCATCACTACTTTCAAGGGTTCCTACGACAGAGACAAACACAATCTCATTTTCTTCTTCTCTGAATAACAATTTACCATTTCCATGTCGTCGCCTATCATTATTAACAATTCCACCAAGTAAACCAAATCGAAAGATCCCAACAATTCAAGCGAAAATCAGAGAGATCTTTATGCCAGCATTAAGTTCAACAATGACCGAAGGTAAAATTGTATCATGGATTAAATCTGAAGGAGATCTATTATCTAAAGGTGAAAGTGTTGTTGTTGTCGAATCTGATAAAGCTGATATGGATGTTGAAACTTTTTATGATGGAATTCTTGCTGCCATTGTTGTTGCGGAAGGTGAAGTTGCTCCTGTTGGTGCTGCTATTGGTTTACTTGCTGAAACTGAAGATGATGTTGCTGAAGCTAAATCTAGAGCTTCATCAAAATCATCTTCTACTCCTCCTCCTCCACCTCCTACCTCTGATCTTCAACCATCTGCTTATTCTCCACCAGTAAAACCTACTTCTTCTACCCCATCTACTGTTTCAGAAGGTCCAAAGAAAATTGTTTTGACACCATACGCAAAGAAACTTGCTAAGCAACATAAGGTTAATGTTCAATCAATTGTTGGAACTGGACCATTTGGTAGAATTACACCTGCAGATATTGAGTCTGCTGCTGGTGTTTCGCCTTCTTCCAAGAGTGTTAGTCAAATTAGCAATGTAGCTTCATCAATTACTTCTGCTCCCGTTTCTTCCTCTTCTCCTCCTCCTAAAGCTTCACCATCTGCTCCTTCTCTTCCTGAAATTCCAGGTTCCACTATTGTTCCTTTCACCACAATTCAGTCTGCGGTTTCGAAAAATATGGTGGAAAGTCTTTCAGTTCCTACTTTCCGTGTTGGTTATCCTATGAAAACTGATGCTTTAGATGCTCTTTATGAAAAGGTGTTTTTATACTTTTCATATTTATATTTTGTTATCTTTTGATTTGAGTTTTGTTTGGATTTGAATTTAGGTGGGATTTGATCAATTTCAGGTGAAGCCTAAGGGAGTAACTATGACTGCATTGTTAGCGAAGGCTGCCGCTATGACGCTTGCTCAACATCCTGTTGTGAATGCTAGCTGCAAAGATGGGAAGAGTTTTACTTATAACACCAGTATAAATATTGCAGTGGCAGTTGCAATTAATGGTGGGCTCATAACACCTGTGCTTCAGGATGCTGATAAGGTCTGAATTTGGACTGCTGATATCTTCGACCACATTATTATCATGTTTAATTTACATCCATGATGTGTTAGGTTTTGGTCGATTTTCAAATGGTTCCAGTTTTGAATAACTAATCAGAAACTCTTGTTGTTGTTTGATAATGTTTTAGTTGGATCTTTATTTGTTATCTCAAAAATGGAAAGAACTAGTAGAGAAAGCTCGTTCTAAACAACTTCAGCCCCACGAATACAATACAGGTGCTTTGAACTTCCATTCTTCTTTTGTTCTCGTTTTTTCCCTTGCAGTTAAGGGATGGAAGAAGATAAAATTGTCAATGCTAATCCGTTGAATATGCAGGGACGTTCACTCTATCCAATTTGGGCATGTTTGGAGTGGATAGATTCGATGCCATACTTCCTCCAGGCCAAGTGAGTGATGCTGTCCACTATCTTTTGTCTTACTGGTTTCTGTAGTTTCTTATTTTTAATGAATTGCTAATCATCTAGTCTGTATATGACATGTAGGGGGCTATTTTGGCTATAGGGGCTTCAAAGCCTACAGTTGTGACAGATGAAGATGGATATTTCAGTGTGAAGAATCAAATGCTGGTAAGCTTTTCTTTGATGTTTCTTGTCATTGATTGTCTATGCGGAAAAAAAAAGGGATTCGTATTATACACCCATACACTTTGCATGCATATATAATCATGGTCAGTTGTTCAAAGCCTAAGCACAAATATCTACAGTCATGGAACTGCGGTTAGATACATCCCTCATTTCTGCTTCTTATATAAATTATTAGTTGGAACAGTGACTGACTGCTTCTAATCATAGACCTACATTGTTCTTCACTAAAGCTTCAGAACTCATGAAAATGCAAATAAGAATTCATATTATCCTAACTCTTAACAACAGAATTACCAAGAATAAGAAATCTTTTATAGAAGGGAAGAAGAGTTTCATAGATGTTCCCTCGTACTGATCTCCCTTGGATGGTGCTATAGTAGCCTTCCTCGAGTTGAAGCCAAAAACTGAACATTTATGTTTTATGCAAAATTGTATGATCTGTTATATTTATTTGGCATTGGCAATTGTGGAGTGTTTTATGTGTGCTATGCAAATAAGCTTTTTTGGTTATTCATGCTAATAAAATTTGAATTAGCGTTTGTTCGCATTAAAAACACTTGAGAGAGGAAATATACATAGCTCTAACTGTTACTTAAAAAATTCCCTTTCGAAGGAAATGCTTTTAATATGACTTTGAAAAGTAAAGAACAATCCTTTCCGTCCTTTATACTTCACACAGTCCATTTTTTCTCCCTCCTTTGCTTCTATCTGTTTTCTCCCTCCACTTTTTAGCTAATTAGTTCGGGTGCAGGATACACTTTTACCAGCTTACCTTTAACCAACTTTCTCTATAGTACTGGTAGAAGCAGACAGCCAAACACCTAAATAGACATGCTTTGATCCATTGGACCATTGTTTCATTCAGTGAAATTTCTCTTGTTCATTTCTTTTAAGTTTTTCAAACTCTTCGTCCCATCAAGCCTTTGTTATAGACTAGAGATACCCTTCACCTATATTTGAGTACATATCATGTTGTTTAGATTCTTTTATGGGAAGTGTGAACTGCTTCTGCTTGCCATGTTTCTGTCGTACTAGTCACTTGTTTGATGTTACTGTTTTGGTTAGGCATCCCTTAACTTTGGTAGTTCTCCTTCTAACCGGTAAATCATCACGAGCTTTCCCAAGTTAATGAATATCAGCTAGCCAGCTTAGTAATTGTATGAACTGCAAAACTAGGTTCCAATCAATATTATTCTCCCTGGCCAGTAAACAATGTTTCTCACCTCTAAAACCTTTGACACTTTTACTGTTTGATCTCCACAATCTGCTGCATTGTGTTCTCTCATAAGTTAATTTATATGTACCAATTGTTCAACAATAGGAATCATTAGATTCCAAACTTGATTTGCATGTATCAGTAATCATACCTCTCTTTCTACTGTACGTTGCTAAATGAGTTTGCACTGACCAAAAACTTTTCTAGTATGGATCTCTTTTCTCTTCTTTTTTGTTTCTGAGAAAATGTAACCTGACATATATGTCAAATCTCCTTGTGCACCAGTAAGTTCACAATGTGGTGTTTCTTATCAGTCTAGCCGTGTCTGTTCTAATATAAAGATCCAATCTCGTGGGAAGATGACAAATGTTATCTGTGATTATAATGTTGAAAAAAACAATCTGGAACTTAAGTAGGACTTGCACAACGGCAATTTGCTTTTCTTTGTTTCATAAATATTGTCATAACCTTCATTCCTTGTATTATCCGTATGTCAAAATTTTCGTACTTGTCCTTTATAGTGATTGATAAATGAATTGTGTCTTAGAAAAAAACAAACTTAAAAAGACTTCAACATTGGACTGTACTTTTAGTATAATCTACTGGGTGCTGGCACTGTAGTTATATCGTACTCCCATGATATGGATGGTTCCAAAAGCGATCGAGGCGGACCAACGCGTTGCTCGTATGCATTTTTCTGCCTCCAATCAGCATATGCCCTTTACCTAAATTATTCTTCAAAGTCAGAACACCTTTTTAGAGGTTTTCTTGAAATTAGCTTATAAATTGTTCTTTTGTGTTATGAAAACACTTCAAAGCTTCCACCTCTATGACAACAAAAACCTAAGATTGTTGTTCCTAGCTTGATGTTTCATGTTTCTAAGATGCTTGATTGCTTACTAGACTTGGGCTAGTTTGATTCCGGATGATATATTTCTTAGTCTTTTTCAGGATCAGTGAAACACATTAAATTTACAATATTTCAGTCACTTGTACAAATTTAGCTGTTCCTTTTGTCTTACTAGTCGAGGTTGTCACTTTGAGGCACCGGTTCGCTTCTCAAAAAACAACCCCCTCTCTTTGGTTTAGCTGTATATTTGTGAATCTTGTTTTCTACCCATATAACCACAAGATTTCTAGACTGAGCTGGAATGCTATCATTTATTTTTTTCATCTTTGCTAGGTCAATGTAACAGCTGATCACCGGGTTATTTACGGTGCTGACTTGGCATCCTTCCTGAAGGCATTTGCAAAAATAATAGAGAACCCAGAAAGCCTCACATTGTAGACAGTGATTGGCCAAGCTTCATATCTGCTAGGTGGGTCTATCATTTTTCTGGATGGATGAGAAAGTCATGATTGAGAGTTCTCTTATATTTGAATTTTGAACGGTCTGTGGCTTGGGAAACTTGGTTTTACACCACTACTGTTTTTTGGGACTGTTCTTTAGAAAGTATGTTTCATTGTTCACATTCTTTTTTACAACCTGCAGTTAAATAGTGAAATAACATTCGCTTTACAAAATTTGCAGCAAAGTAATAAAGGGTAAAATTTCCTTAGAATAGAGACGGTTTCAGGTAGTTTTCACACGTTCTCATTTTCACCCTTGATGGTTAAAAACTACCAAATAGGAAGAGGAAAGGTTCAAAACAGTTGCTTAAACTTTTGTGGCTGTCAAATAAACTTTTGTTGAGAATGCCTATCTGCTGCCCGTGTTTTACCTAATTCCCCAAAACACTAATAGGGCGTTTGGTTCTACCTAATTCCCAAAGACACTAATAGGGCGTTTGGTTTGGGTAATTGGGAGCCTAGGAATTGGATTCCAAGGGAATAGGTCCAATTCTTTCCAACCAAACAGCCCATCCAAAGTTAAAATCCAATTCTTAGGGAATTCAGTTCCCTTGGATCGGGTGGAATAGAAATGTAATCCAATTCCGAAGGGAAATGTAGAATTATTAACGAAATTACCATTATCCTCTTCAAATCAAAAGGGAATCGAATCATTTTTATTTTCAGAAGAGAAGAGATGTGAACCGAGAGAAGAGAGAAGATAGAAGAGACGAACACATAAGATCAGATTTCTCTTCTGATCATCTTGAGGATTAGGTACCTATAATATTGTTTGACACAGTCAAAGAAATCAACACAGTGAGAGAATGAGAAAGTGAGAGAGAAATACTCTAGGGTTTCTGTATTGATCATTCACTCTCTCAATCATTTCTCTATATCCTGTTGGTTATGTGATGTAAATGTTCATGGTAACAATTTTTTAAAAAAATATAGTTTCTTCTGTGCTGTGCTCTTTCTTAATGAAGTTGAATGTACACAGTTTTCTGTGTGTAACCTTTTAGGACTTCTTTAGCTTCTTGGTAAAATTAATCTGTATGCTAGAGGAAAGCTCTATTTTTTTTATTCACTTTTTTTTGCGAGAAACTCCTATGATGTGAGTGTACAAGGCACTAGGAGGAAAGCCTTCCTTGATGCTTTCGTGCCCCATGGTTGTCTAGACATTGACAGACATGATTTCTAACAGTCATTTCTCTAAAACAGTTAGTATTTATCCTTAGATACAATATTTATTTGTCCTGTAATTTTATTTATTTTAGATGCTTTGGAGGACCAAGTGTCTTGAGGAGGGAGGCACATAGTGTGTCATTCACTAAGAGGGGAAACCTTTTGTATGTGTAGACGAACTGTTAAAGTCTTTAATAGCTCCGACATAGGTAGATAAATTAGATGCAGTTGAATTTCTTTCACATAAATTGTAACTTCCCGACAAATTTAGACAATTTAGAGATTCAGTCCCTTGAGTTAATAATCTCTTTAAAGTAATATGCTTGAAGCTTTGAAGGATTGTTCAAGTAGAAGTTTGTTTATGTCGGATCAGCCCCAGGCCTTATAAATTTAGTGGATTGTAAGTGTGGTATATGTTTAGAATACAAGGGTATATACATGTTGTATCTGTTGTTTGTTCTCTCTCCTCACCTTTAACAGTGGATGTTTACCTGTTCTTTGAAGATCTCTTCTTGCTTAAGCATTTTTGTTCTCACTGATTCTTTGTCATATTGTTCTAACAACCTATCCATGAAATATTGATATGAGCTGAAAAAACATGAATTCAGTGTTTGTGTGTGTGTGATTTTAGAAACTAGACTGTATCTGTAGCTGAATTTTTTTGGAGTTCAATGTTCTTTTTCATTTGAAAAACATGAATTCAATGTTCTAATAGTTAAGCAGATTATTGATTTGATTTGCTTTATAAAGTGTTACTAAATCATTCTGAATGTAGTCTATGTAGCAGAAATATGTAGTTTGTTATATAACAACTGAATTTTGTGTCTCTTGGTTTTTTTACTGAGAATTAGTTGTTGTCTTTTCCAGTATGGCTCCTATAATGCTGACAAAGAAAAGAAAACTTGAAATGATGACCGATAATGTTAGGACAACAATGGATGTTGTAACTTTGTTTTATGTCTACTTTTATTCATATGTATTGTGTCATCAACGTTCTGTATTGAGATCCAATGATCGTTTTGAAATGATTATTGTACGATTGTGGGTGATGCAAGATCTTTTTTACAAAAGTGACACAACATGTAAATCACAGCTTCGTCTCAATAGACGTACTTTTCGAATTCTTTGTCATAAGTTGCGCACTATTAGCTGACTAGAAAATAATAGGAACTGTGATGTTGAGGAAATGGTCGCAATCTTTTTGTATGTAATTGCACATCACCATAAGAATAGAGTTGTAGGGTTTACATTCAAGCGATCCGGAGAAACCATTAGTAGACATGTGAACACGGTCTTGAAAGGAGTTATTAGGCTTCAAGGGGAGTTGCTTAAAGAACCAGTAGCAGTGGCTACAAGTTCTGTTGACCAGAGATGGAATTGCTTTAAGGTATGAACTTGAATTTAGATATTTAATCTCTTTTAAACATATACTTCTCATTTGTGATGAATCATTAACCCCTTGTTTACCTTTAGAATTGTTTAGGGGCTTTAGATGGAACACATATTAGTGTCCATGTTGCTACTGTAGACAAGCCTAGGTATCGTACAAGGAAGAGTTCAATTGCTACCAATGTCTTATGTGTATGTTCCCAAAACTTGGAGGTTATATATGTGTATCCTGGCTGGGAAGGTTCAGCTGCCGATTCTCGTGTTCTTAGGGAAGCAATATACAAAAAGAATGGCTTAAAAGTTCCACATGGTAAGTTCACTATTGTATTGAATTACAAATCCGCGGATTAGTGGGTGATTCTCGTGCTCTTTATTAAGATAATGATGGTTGTTTACATGCTGACTTGTTTAAGTTACTATTACCTTGTCGATGCCGGTTATCCAAATAGTGGAAGATTTCTTGCTCCTTTTAAAGGTCAACGTTATCATTTGAAGGAATGGCAGCAAGTCTAGAACCCAGGACAGCTGAAGAATTATTCAATATGAAACATTTTAGGGCTAGGAATGTGATCGAACGAGTTTTCAGAATGTTGAAAATGAGATGGGCAATACTTAGGAGCCTATCATGGTATCCGGTAAACATACATTGTCGTTTTATCATGGCATGCTGTTTGATTCATAACCTCATCAGGAGAGAAATGCCTATGGATTAATTCTTACCGGAAGATAACTACAAAGACAGACCGATTAATTTGGTTTCTCCTCAAGAAAGTCGAATGATAGAATATGTTGATTCCTCAGATTATTCGGTTGTTCAAAGGAAGGAGTTAGCTGATCAAATGTGGGAAAGATGGACTGCGCATAGACTTAGACGTAGACGTTTAGTTAGTTAAAAATGATTTATCCTTTTCCTGTATTAGTCTACATTGTTTATGTTTTTTTTGGATGGTATTAATCTCAATTAATCAGAGTTGTTACAAGTAGTTTATGTTTTCACATTAACTGATGAACCAGAGTTGTCTTGTTGAAATTCATGATCCAATTTGTCTTCACATTAACTGAATTTTTTTCTTTGTGTGTTGTTGGTCAGTAGCATTCTATTGTGAGAACTTAAGACCTGTTTGCATGCATTATATATAATGAGTTGATATGTAGCGAGAATATCTGTTGTATAGAGGTGCATATGTGATTGGTGTACAACCAGGCAGAACTACTTTCTGTTTACGCAACCTGCAGAGTTGAACTGATCTTCACTGTGAACATCGGCTTTTGGTAGATGTGACTTTGCTTTGTGATTTGATTAAATGAGTTATTTCTTTGCTAAGCTGCTTATTGTTTGTATGCTTATTCTAGTTTTCATCCACTTCTGAATTTACCATGTTTCATATACACTGTTATAATCATGTAATCTCGCTACAATTATTTCAAGTATATCCGAGGATGACACTGTGGTTATATTCTGGGAGCTGTATGCACAAATAAGATGTATGATCAAGTGCAGGAAATTAGCATCATAAGCAGTTAACCACAGTATATAAGACATTTGCCTCTCTTATAAGAAAAAAACAAAAAAAGAAAAACACTTGCCTCAGTTTCTTCAATAGCAGCACATCAGAGAATATTCTTATCTTTTCTCAATTGCATATTTTCTCGGACTTCCTTTAATCTGACATTGTTTGTTTTCATGAATCTCATTGGATATATGAATATCGATTAATGAATATGGATAATTCACTGACATCTTTTTTCAATTACCAAATTGATGATACTGCTGAAACTGAACTTTTTTTATGTGTGAATAATACCATACTGATGATATGTACGTATGTTATAATGTTAGTGTTTGGTAGTTCCTCTTGCATGTAATTCACTTCTGTAATATTTTCTGTTTATGTCTGCAGAATTTGGCGATGAGGAATTCAGCTATACTAAGCAAGCCTGGTGTATCCCTACTCCTCCTGGAAATACTAAACTACCGATTCCTTCCACTTTATAGGTGATCTCTTCTGAACCTCGTTGTATATAAGTAAAATTAGTAGATGCATCTAATAATATCAAGTAGGTTTAATTTGGAGAACTAACCGGGTCGTGCCTCTTATTTCAAGAACTAACAGGCCATGCTCTACCGAACATTTTTCATGTGCTTGACTTCAACTCAAGAATGAGAATCTTGGCAGGGCCAAGAACAAAACAATTTACTTTAGAATACAAAATGTGGCAGTGCTATAGAGGAAAACATCATCTGGATAAAAGATCTTAACCACAATACTAACTGAAATTTCATTTGCATCGGTAAACCGGAAAAGTTTGCACTACCAAATACAAGGTATGCACAATTGAATGGATATGATCCAGGACAATCTTGGTCAGGAAATGAGGTCAACCCTCATTGTACAAATAATGCTTTTCAGTTAATTCTGGACACAGACTATCCCTGCTATTGAATGACTCTACTGATGATACATTAACTCATGCAGTTTTAGTATATACCAAACAAAAGTTTGATTTGAGGCCATCCACGAGTTAACTGCGGATTAATCAGTCACCTGCTAGCCATTTGATGGAGTACTTCAATTAGCAGCACTTGCTTTCAATATCCGATTACATGAAACTTCTTTTGCATGAGCATCGTAGGAAAATATGGTAATACCTCCCAGTAAAATGCTACCGGTTTGTTTTACCCAACACAAATTGTAGTATTTTAGCACAAGTTAGAACTGATCAAGCTCTTGATTCACAATAAACGTATATGAAACCTCTTAGATGGAAGTATGTGTTAATAAAATATTAACAGGAATATGACAGATGCTAAACAGAAATATGTTTGCGCATTATTACAACGGTGATCAGGACTATATCAAGATTCTGTAAGCACCATATGGATTAGATAATATCATACGTTTCTACACTCACAAGTCATGACCAGTCAACCACATTTCAAGTTGTTTATGTAACATTATTGGGTCCTAACATGTTAATAACGTAAATAGATGACCACGGCCTAAATAGACTTGGAAGAAAGAGCACTCACTTTCAATTGCTTGGGTCTCCCAATGATCTGATTCTTCATCTTCTATATCTTTAATACTTTGAACAGTCATGGTGAGGTGATCGGTGTGCATATTAATGTCTTTCATGATTTTACTTAACTGAGCTTTATACGCATCACAACGCTCTTCATATGTTGCACACTGTCGTTGGAACCGCTGCTTCAATGGTGCTTTCCATATAAATACTGCGGAGCAATAGCTAGTTAGCTACATTATTTCTATTATGGAAATGTCAACTTACAGATTAGTTAAGGAATTTCAAGAATGTTAGCTTAATACATTTCTGGTGTTTTATTTATCCCAATTTATCCGTTTATTTTTTGGTTGTTGTTGTGCACTAGTGTGTGGCTGTGTGCACTTCAAGTACTCTAACTAAGACTCTGCAGCTAATTGGACTTCTATGTAGGTTATTGGGTCCTAGGAGGAACTTATTTCTTACTATATTGAAAGGACAAAAGAATATTAATACATATGTGATTATGTGAAGTTTCTGAATGGGATTTGATTAGTATGTTGAGGGTGCTAAAGTAATAATCTTAGAGAAGCGATAAGGTCAGAATTGTGCTGTTTGGTATGAATTAATACATTCCACAAGACTGCAAGTTATATACAGATTGCAAAATCAGAAACTAAACCATTTATAATCCTGGCTGCTAGTTTTATATTCCAGCAACATTTCGTTAATTTTTTACCTACAAATATGGAACTATACTAGACTATCTATTGTCTTGTAGAACTTCAGCATAATCTGTATTGATATGTTATTGAACAGTGTTCAAATACCCATTTTTATTTGTTCTGTAACTTCAACTAATTTCTTGAAGTCTAATTATTTTGTGACACCAACTTTCACCTGTTCTTTTCTTGTCCTTCTTTTAATATGTTTTTGTCTTCCAGAGTTTTAGAAAGTGCCTAACTTGTCTTATGTTTTGAATGTGTACTAAATTAAGACTCAGTAACTAATTGGACTTCTATGTAGGTTTGATATGCCTCCTCATCGGACTTGGGTTCAATCTGAAGATGATATTTTGGTGGACATATTGACGGAACTAGCACTTGACGGTAAGTGGAAGAGTGACACGGGTTTCAAATCGGGATACTTGAATAGTCATAGAGCAAAACCTTGTGGAAAAGCTACCTACTGCTGGGTTAACAACCACCAACATTGATTCTAGAATCAAAACATTGAAGAAGCATGCAATGACAATCAACGAAATGCTTACTATTGGCAGCGGTTTTGAATAAGATTATAACAACAACAAGATTGTGTGTGAAAACAGTTTATTTGATGAGTGGGCTAAGGTAATTTCGAAACTGAATTATTACATTTTTTTCATATAATATCTTGCAGGAATCATATTCAATCTTCAAATCTATGTATACTATGAGTTGAGCCAAATGTTTCCCGAAGTCTGAAACATTCCGGAATGATGACTGCAAGTTTACTTAAAAGGCAGCATTTTTGAAAGAATTCAGAAAAAATTCTGATTTCAGGAAAACTTATCTGGTTTAAACTGTCATTAGCTACATATACCTCCATATGCTAGTTAGGTTCTGTTAGAGAGTGGCTTCTGTAGGATCTGAACCCTAGGACAAATTGTCACAAAGGAGATTGGCCACCTCAACTAGATTCATTCAGAAGTTGAGGAGATCGGCCACCTCAACTTCTGTAACAGAGACTAATGCTATGATTTTTAGAACTGAGTAAAAGCTCAGCAATTAAAATAATATTAAATATGGAAAGTGTGTGTGTGCTTTTGAACAACATGCTTCAAATTTGTGATGTAATAGGGAGTCTGTTAAAATGATGTAAACAACTTCTTTTATTGTCTGAATCCGTGATTTCATCTGGGTATGGTTAAGGTAATAGGTTTTCAATGGTTGTTTTCCAATCTTTTGTTTGCTTGGATGATAACTTATCAGTTTTAGACAAATTTCATTCTGTGGTGCTATGTTTTTTTTGGGTAATGAGTAGTAGCTCGGCAGTTGAGAAAGTTTTAACAAGGAAAGTGTGTGTGTGTGTCCAGTTGAATAATAACTTTCAAATGCATCAGGAGTTTTTTTTCATTATTGCTTCATGAGGTTCTTCTCCACTAAGATGTTTGCCTTGTTCTCCTGGTCCTCTAGTTTTTGGCTGGTGTATTTTCTTATGTTCTTTATGTTTCAATTTTTCTTTCCGTTTTCTAGCTTGGTGATTGTTTTTGATCCACTAGTTCCCTTAGCTCGTATTTCAGCTTTTTTTTGGCTTTCTGGTTTCTTATGATTGTTGGTAAGTCCTTTGTTCTGGATATGCTTCTGTTTTTTAATTTCTTTGGACTTTGTTAATGGAATGAAATTATATTGTTTGTGGTTTTTGCAGTCTTATACAAGTGCAAAGGGAGTGTATGGGAAACCATTCCCTCATTTAGATGCATTGGTTGACATATTTGCTGAAGATAGGGCAAATGGAAAAGGAGCTACTTCACTTGTTGAAGAGCTAGAAGAGATAGAGAAAGAAGATGAACAAGAAAAGGAGCAAGAAACTGAACAGCAAGAAACTGAACAAGAGAATGACCAAGAGAAAAGTAATCAGTCTGAATCAAATAGTGGTAAAGGTAGAAGGACTCATCATCCTTTGATATTGGATCCGGTGAATCAAGTGGGGATGCAAATGGCCTTAGTTTGATGGCTTCTTCATTCGACAAATTTGTGACAGGTACACTTCAACACTTTGAAATGGTTCGTGGATCACTAACTCAAGAAGCCGATGTAAATAAACAATTGTTCGAGGAGTTGAAAAAGATAGATGGCCTCACTGAAGATGACGTGATAGATGTTGCATCTATTATACTCGATTCATCTACAAAAACAAAGGTTTTCTTTCGGCATAGGGGAAGAAAAACGAGCAAACTATGTGAAGAACAGGATTCTTAAGTGATGCAGTTAACTAAGCTTTCATGACTCTATGCATTTTGAATTTTACAATTTTGAATAGGATTTTTAATTTTACATTTTGAACATGATTCTTAAAGTGATGCAGGATTTTCTGTTAGTAATCCTTTATCATCATAAAATTTTAATTTTGCATTTTGAACAATAACAAACAATATTTTGGTTTAGAAATTAGAAATTTAAAATTTTGAAATTGACATGTTTTTATGTATTATAATTTGAACGAGGAAGAAGGGTATTAAAGTGATTTGGGACATATCAATTACCATGTAATTGAATTATGTCAACCAAACAATAAAATTTGAATCTAGAATCTGATTCTTAATAATCCATTTCTAGGAGTTGGATTACCCCGTAATCCATTTCTTAAAAATTCAATAACTTGAGCTAAATAATGCTCTGAACTTTTATTTTTTTTGAAGGGAGATATAGGGGCTCCAAAATTGATTTAGGGGCTCCTCTAATAAGACGAAATAGAGACATTATGAAGTAAAACACAAAAACCCCTTATCCATATATTTCCACAATACCCAAACCACCCCTCATTAGTAATCTTAATTACATAAATTAGTTAAGATTAATTTAAACTAATCATGATTAATTAAACATAATCTTTTACCTAATCAAATGATTTAAAAAAAAAAATTATTTGAATTTGTGTTTGGTGGGAAGAAAAACTTGATGAAATCACGATTTGAAAGATTCAAATTTTGTTGTTCAGAGAAATTTACGGTTGGGTTTCATGTCGAACCCAACTGTAACCATAAGAAAACCGAAGAACACCAATCTTTGGCCAGATTTACGGTTGGGTTTTAAACAAAACCCAACCGTAAATCAAAGACAATGATGAACACCAATTTTTGGCCAGATTTACGGTTGGGTTTTCAACAAAACCCAACCGTAAATCAAAGAACAGTGATGAACACCATGTTTTGTGCAAAGTTACGGTTGGGTTTTAAACCATACCCAACCGTAAGTAGAAGAAAATGATGAACACCATTTTTCCAAAAGTTACGGTTGGGTTTTAAAGGAAAAACCAACCGTAACTCATCCTTTTGAGGATTGATTTTTTTTGTAAAATTTGAGTTTTAAAAATCAAAATTTTAAAATAATTCAATCATTTTTACTAGATTGAAGGTAAATTGGGTGTTCGAAACAAAGAAAAAACGAAAAACACACAAATTAGATAATCCAAATTTGTGTTATCCAGTAGAATTTACGGTTGGGTTTTGGCTTATAACCCAACCGTTACAGTTCTGTTAACATTTGTTCCAATTTCAACACATAATTACGGTTGTGTTTTGCCTTAAAACCCAACCGTAGCCAGTAGAACTTAAGGTTGGGTTTGTCTTATAACCCAACCGTAACATTTTCTGTTAATTTTTGTTTCAATTTCAACACAGAATTACGGTTGGGTTTTGCCTTAAAACCCAACCGTAGACAAGTTGTGGTGTTTGTACAAAATGTATTACGGTTGGGTTTAGTTATCGGACCCAACCGTAAATGGTCCTGTTAATTGTTTTTTGATTTTCAATATACTCCAAATTGGGTTTAAAACACAACTTTATAACTTATTCCTTCTATTGTAATAGATTTAAAGTAGTACATTAAAGGAAAAAAACAAAGGAAACGAAATACAATAGACCATTGGATGATTACACTTAAACACTTAAAGATAATGGCGATAATCAAACAACCGACTTGTTTCCATAATACGGTAGCAATCTGTATGCTTGAACTCCTCCCCATATTTGATTCTATACTGCTCCATAGACAACACATGCTGAAAAAAACAAATCAATTATTAGTTTGACTTTTTGAAATCTCTTTTTAATTAACGATTTATTAATCGACAAACTTACTCTTTCCGCACCGTTCTCGTAGGGATTTGCTTCGAATCTCATTTGCTTTTCCAGTTTTAAGTTGTTCATTTGTCGATACAACGTCTCTAACCATCTCTTGATGGCTCTCCACGGCCTATGATTTACATTCCCCTCTAATGCCGCAAACATTCGAAATACCCGCTTCCACCATTCTTCGGTATCTTGACCCTCATACCAATTTTGTTGTGAAACAACGTTGTTATTGTTGTTATAGAAGGCTCTATCGTAAGCATGCTATAGCATCGTATGCCACGCTCGAACAATTGCAACATCTTCATCATTCGTGTATGTGTTTACCATTTTTAGTGGTTGAAAGGGTATGGTGAGAATAATGAGAAAGTCTAAAATTATAATGAGAATGAAAGGGATAGAGAATAATGAGAAAGTGACAAGTAAAGGTTTCCTTTTATAGGGAAAAAGGAACCAACGGCTAGATTTTTGAAACAAAAAATCCGTTGGAATTGTGTACTTTAAGGAGACGGAAATTCAGACATTTTGAGAATCCCGCAGAATTTACGGTTGGGTTTTGAGGTGAAACCCAACCGTAATCTAGTTGTGGTGTTTCTACAATTTATTTACGGTTGGGTTTAGTAATCGAACCCAACCGTAAAATGATTTTTAGAGTGAAATGTAGTTACGGTTGGAAATGCTCACCTAACCCAACCGTAACTTGTAGTGTTAGTATTAGTGTATATTTTACCATATTGTTACGGTTGGGTTTTGCCTTAAAACCCAACCGTAATCTAGTTGCGTTGTTTGTACAATTTTTGTTACGGTTGGGTTTAGTAATAGAACCCAACCGTAAATATGAATGTTTGTAGTATGAATTGTAGTTACGGTTGGGTTGAGTCATGGAAGCCAACCGTAAAAGCAGTTTTTAAGACAAAATTAGTTATGCTTGGGTTTAGTTCATTTTCTTATCAAATACCAGTGTTGTGAAAAACCTTATTTTTAACATTAAAGGAAGAACCAAAGGAAACGAAATACAGTAGATCATTAGATGATTACACTTAAACACTTAAACACTTAATCATAACGGCGAAACTCAAGATAGAAACTTTGTTCGAAGATACAATAGCAATCTGTATGCTTGAACTCCTTCCCATATTTGATTTTATACTGACCCCTAGACATGGCATGCTGAAAAAAATAAATCAATTATAAGTTTCATTATTTTAAATATTTTTTGAGAAAAAACGATTTATTAATTGACACACTTACTCTTTCCACATTGGTTTCGTTGGGAAATGCTTCAACTCTCATTTTCATTTCCAGTTTTAGGTTTTCCATTTCTTCATACAACGCTTCAAAGCGTCCCTTGATGGTACTGCACGTCCTCCGATATATATTCCCGTGTAATACCACAAACATTTCAAACACACGCTCCCACCAAGAATCGTCCTCCTGACAGTCCATCCAATTTTCAGGTATAACAATGTTTCTATTGTTGTTATAGAAGGCTTTCTCGTAAGCGTGGTCTATCTAGGGCTGAACAAAACCGACCCTACCCGCCAACCCGACCCGCGTCCGCCCAAAATAACCCGACCCGCACCCGGCCCGCCGTTGAACGGGTTGGGTGCGGGTGATTTTTCTAATACCCGACTTCTGGCGGGTCGAGTGCGGGTGAGGCCAACTCTCACCCGACCCGACCCGCCCACCCGCCCAAGTTTTATCAAAACAGAACAGAAACAAAACTAATTCTTCTTCGGCTCTTTTTTCTTCTTCTCTGTTCTCTGATCTGAGTCTCTGGTTCCATTCTTCTTCTACAGAGTAGTAGAGCATACCACCACCACCACCACCTTGAACCCAAGTTCCCTGCATCATCACTTCATCAGTTCATCAACACCATCAGAGATTCAGACATCAGTTCAATCTCTTACAGGTAAGTTTTTGCCCTAATTGAAATTAATGTGTATATTACATATTTACATGATTTAGTAGCAATTGAAATTGGGTTTTATTAGTTTTGGATGTTTCTAAATCTGTGATAGGGTTTTACTAGTTTTGATTTAGTGTTTTAAATCAATTTTAGAACTAGGGTTCTTCAAGTTAAAATTTGGGGATTTTTCATTAGTGTATTAAATTGATGATGTTGATAACGAGATTATCATTAGTGTTCCCTGTTAATTAGTATTCCCTGTTATGTTGGACATGCCAAGAAGAAATATAGAACTTCAAAAGAAGAATGGAACCTGTAAGAATTTCTGATGGTGAGTATCATAGCTATACGGTGTTGATGAACCCTATTGTAATATGGTGAGTATCATAGTAATATGGAACCCTATTGTAACAGATGCCCAAACCCAGTTAGGAAGAAATATAGAACTTCAGAATTAATCTTTGATTTGCTTATACGTTGTCGTTCTCCTAATCGTATCGATGTATCTCTACTTTGTGTTTTGGATGATGGAACCTGATGCAATTATATTACTTTTACTGCAGAACTTTGGCTTTTCATTTATATCCAATTTCTTCATTTATATCCTATTGTTTCATGTTTAGGTTTTTAGCTCTTTATCTATACATCACACTAAATCATTTTTGCTGACTTCAATTGATCAAAATATAGTTAGGTCAATGATTGTAATCCTTCGATTGATGTATTTGTTCAATAATTAGGAAAATCTTTGTTGTTTGTCAATATTATTAAGTTTGGCATTTCCAAATTTTTGTGCTGGTTTACTGTGTCAGAGATGTATTTTATTGTTAATCTTTTGTTGATGGTTTGTCACAGATGTTTACTTTTTTTTCTCAGTGCTCTTGCGTAGCTATATTAATAAATTATTCATTATGGCATGTAGAATGAATTATTCATTATGGCATGTAGATATGTGGTTTCATTTGACTATACTTCACACTACATTTGCTTATAGTACTATAATAATGTTACATGCAAAGATTGCACATTTGCATTTTCCTGAATAACTGCATTACCATGTACATGGTTCGATTTTTGTGGCTTTTTTGCGCATTGCACTATTGTTTTTTTTTTTGATCTTTATTGTGAAACGTTACATTTTTATGAAACATGGACTTATGTTATGCTGGTGTTCTTAGTTTTAGATGTCTCTTTATTGCTAGTCATTGGTTGCTTTCGCTTTAGCAACTGAAGTATGGTTTTATCTGTGGCTCGCATTTTGATGTCAATGGTGTATGAATGCATTTTATGTATGCTCAGGAGTTAGTTTTAGTTGATTCACGTTTTGCATACCATGTGAAGTCTGCTTAAGTTTCTCGCTCTGCGTAAGTGGCATTAGTGCTATAAGAGAGCTTCATATTGCTTATACCTTTGTTTGCTAATGATCACATATTCACACACACTACTTTGCAGTTTTACGGAGTATAGCACGTGAGATGTGGCTGTCACGTGTGTAAGCAACATTTTGTAATTAGCGTATAATGTGAGTTCTTACGGTCTGTGGCATGCAAGTCTCCTGCTTGAGGTGTGACAACATTTCTGAGCAGCACTCGCTCGCAGTCTATGCTTCCAGAGCATATTTTGCTTAAGTGTTTTACGCTGTGTGCGGTTTGAAACCGCTGTTATATGTCTTATGACTCATATGCACAGCACACTCAGGGTGTTGTTTTTATGGCGCGTCACAGTTACTGCTGCGTGTCGCTACTACAGTCAAGTATAGTTAGTGAGCCGAGTACTTGAAATTTTTTGCATATAATTGTTCGATTTAGTGTTGTGTAAGCAAGACTGCATCAGGATCTGGTTTACTCCCCGTTCGATTTTGTTCAATAATTAGGAAAATCTTTGTTGTTTGTCAATATTATTAAGTTTGGCATTTCCAAAATAAAAATATAGCAGAATTCATAGCCCTCGTAATTGTTCTCTTTTCTAAATTTGTAATTGGTTCTTATCAGATCGTCATCCACGTGATCTGTCTTTGTTTTCAATCTCTATTTAGACAGCAAGATGTCGCATATTCTGAAAGATAAGTGTTACCCAATCCTTCGAAGAGCAGTTATGTGCCTTTAAAGCCTGTCTAGAAAAAACAGAGCTTTTGCAGCTATTCATCAGCGATCCCTGTGAGATGATTATGCATTTAATTCTTTTGCTAAAGCTTTTATGGCTGTTCACTCATCTAAGCCGTAGTAATCTGCAGCTCTTTTTCCGCCATGTTTGTTTATCAGAGTTTAATAATCTATCTCCTTTGTGTAGCCCGAGCATGTTGTTTGTCTCCTTTTTGTCTTTGAGATGATGAAAAAAGAAATAATGAAAGAAAGCAAGCGCAGGTCTGGTAACAACAGTTTGAATAAATCAAAATGGATGTGTAGTTAATCATATGCATAACCACATTACAGCACCATTGAGCGTTACAACAAGCTCTCAACATGACAACATACTTTGCTAAAAACCATTTTGCTTCATTTTCATAGTTTTGTTTTTCAGTATCAGATGCTAAAAACCATTTTGCTGGTAGTATGGTAATGAACAAATAAATGTAGCCATTCTAATTTTTGGATAACTAGAACTAGAAGTAGGGGTAAATTCTATGTAAAATTTGTTATACTTTTCAACTTCTAATACATATGTATATATGATAACTCACCCCTTCTGCCATCTCTGCCTTGTAGGTTATCAACATGGTTGAAATCTCAGAAGATGACGTTACTTCAGATCTTCCACTTGTACAAGGAAGACCATCCCAAAGTTGTATGGGACCTCCACCTCAACGTCAACCGGCATCGACACCAGGGACAAGGAGTACAGCTGGGTCATCAGCGTCACCATCTAGTCAACCTTCATCATCAGCCGCGACACCATCTTCTCAACCTTCATCATCAAATAAGAAGCCTAGAGTTGGTGTGAAGAAATCTTGGGTATGGAATCACTTCGATATTATAGAAGATGGTGCTAAAGCTAAGTGTAAGCATTGTCCAAAGGGTCGAGGTAGTTACAAGATTGGTGGTAAAACACATGGGACTACCAATCTTTCTCATCATTTAGAGAAGTGTATTGAGTACAAGAAATCAATTAATAAAGAGCAGAGAGGACAACAGACACTTGGTTTTCAGCCGTGCAAGTCGGGAGAGGAACCACAGTTGGTGGGGGTCAGTTTTTCTCAAGAAGGATGTAGAAAAGCGTTGATTAGGTTTATTATTACAGATGAAATGACTTTTAGAATTGTTGAAGGCGAAGGTTTTAGGGCTTTTTGTAAGTATCTTGAGCCGAGATTCAAGATTCCAGGTCGTATGACAGTGTATCGTGATATATGCACGATGTTTTTGAATGAGAAGGCCGCATTGATAAGTTATTTCAAGACAAATAAGACAAGAGTATGGCTTACTACTGATACTTGGACATCGATGCAGAACTACAATTACATGGTTGTAACGGCTCATTTTATTGATCGTGAATGGAAGCTGCATAAAAGAATCATCTGTTTTTGTTTGATTGAAAGTCACGAAGGTAAACAAATTGGTAAGGCTTTGGAGAAATGTTTGGTGGAATGGGGTCTTGAGAGAGTATTCACTGTCACTCTTGATAATGCATCTGCGAATAAAACTGCTATTGATTATCTGAGAAAACAAGTTGTTAGTTGGGGTTCTTCGTTAGTTGGAGCTAAATTTTTGCATGTTAGATGTGCGGCCCACGTACTTGCTCTTGTCGTTAAGGATGGTTTAAAAAAGTATCATACATCAATTCTCAGAATCAGGGCAGTGGTAAAGTATGTCACAAAATCTCCCGCAAGATTGAAGAAGTTTATGGATGCTGCTGAGATGGCAAGGATAGATTGTAAAAAAGGTTTGATTTTGGATGTGAAAACTCGGTGGAATTCTACTTATTTGATGTTAGTTGCTGCAGAGAGGTATGAAAAAGCTTTTGAAAGGCTACATGAGTCAGATAGGCATTTCGTGAGAAGTTTTGTTATGATATTCCAGTACCATCTTTTCATATGGGTGACGGTGATGACAATGTTGATATTGATGCTGATTTTGATCTAGATTCTGACGATGAAGAAGAAGAAGTAGATATTCCAGAAGAAGAAGTAGATGTTGCTCTTAGAAAATCCATAAAGAAAAAAAGGCCTCCAGTGCATGCTCCTGAAAGTTATGATTGGTGCAATTCCAGAGTTCTGATTCAGTTTCTAAAGGTATTCTACGATTCAACTGTTGCTTTTTCAGCTTCTACATATGTTACTTCGCACTCATTCTTGGAGGAACTCGGTACTGTTCGTCAAGAATTAGAAGATTGGAAAAATAGATACGAGGATCCTTTCTTAAGTCACATGGGCGACGTAATGTTGCTCAAGTACAACAAGTATTGGGGAGATTTTGAAAAAATAAATTCGTTGATGTTTGTTGTTGTACTTCTGGATCCACGAGAGAAAGAACAAGGATTGTATGTGACTGTTGAATATTTAGTTGTGCATTACGACCCTGTGATAAAACAAAGAAGGGTACAAGCTTGGGTTGATAAAGTTAAAAAGGATTTTGATGAACTGTTCACAGCTTATAAATTAGAACATACAACTGAAAGTGTGATATCTTCATCCGAGTCTCTAGGTAACTCTGGTTCTACTTTTGCTCAAGGTTCTTCTATTTCTGGCAAGGCTAAGTATAAGGAAGAAAGGAATAAACGCAAAAACCAATTGAGCAACGTGGAGGATCATAGAAGATCTGAGGTGGAAAGATACTTGGCCGAGCCTATCTACTCTCCGGCCAATGAGGATGATTCTTCTTTTGATATATTACTTTGGTGGAAGATCAACTCTGCGAGGTTTGGCATTTTACCACTCATAGCCAAAGATATATTTGCTATACCTGTTTCTTCTGTTGCTTCTGAATCAGCTTTTAGTACCGGAAAACGAATTTTGGATCCTTTTCGAAGTTCCTTGAAGCCTAGAACACTTGAGGCGTTAATTTTATTGCAAAATTGGTTACGTACACCAATTGACAAAGATTCTTCTAGCCTTGGAGTCGAGGAGGAGGAGGTTGAAGTTCTTGAGTCGGGTATAATTTGTACTTCATGGATCATGGTTCTTAACTTCATAAATTTTATTACTATTGGTATTTTTATCTTTTTCATTCTAATTGTTCATTTCTTTTGTTGCAGAGCTATTTGGTAACCTTGGTGCTTCCATCATCATAGATGACGATTGATTCTTATTCGGTGACCTGGATGGTGCTGGTACTAAGATGAACTTGTTTTTGTTGCTACTTGCTAGTGGGAAATGTCGTAGAAGAATTGCATATTAAAACTCTAATTTTATTGTATAATTTTGAATGTTGGGACTTAGATTTTGAGATTATCGATTGTTAGGTAAAATGGTTTATCAGGTGGCGCGCGTGAGGATCAAAAAAACAACCAAACCCATGAAAAAAATTTGCTTGATTATTTGGGCGGGTGACCCGCACCCGCCCGACCCGACCCGCCATCTGGGCGGGTCTGACCCGACCCGACTCGAGCACCCGGCGGGTCGGGTGCGGGTGATGAAAAAAAAAACCAGTGATAGGCGGGTCGGGTGCGGGTGAAGCCAAACCCGACCCGACCCACCCGTTGTGCAGCCCTAGGTCTATCATCGTAACCCACCCTCGAACAATTGCAACATCTTCATCATTCGTGTATCGAACCATTTTTAATGGTTGAAAGGGTATGGTGAGAATGAGTTGGAAAGTGTAGAATTATAATGAGAATGAAAGGATAGAGAATAATGAGAAAGTGAAAAGGAAAGGTTTCCTTTTATAGGGAAAAAATTCGCAACGGCTAGATTTTCAAAAAAAAAAAACCCGTTGGAATTGTATTTTTTTGTCACTATTCAGGGATAATTTACGGTTGGGTTTTGTAATGAAACCCAACCGTAACAAATTTGTGGTTTTTGTAAAGTTATATTACGGTTGGGTTTTGGCTTAGAAAGCAACCGTAAATTTTAATGTTAGTTTAAGTGGGATGATCATTTACGGTTGGGTTTTTGTAATGCAACCTAACCGTAACAAACATGTTATTTCATTGCAAATTATATTACGGTTGGGTATAATTATCGGACCCAACCGTAAACATAATTTTTTTAGTGGAAATATAGTTACGGTTGGGTGATTTCTTGAAACCCAACCGTAAATGATCATCTTCATTTCCTATATTCTTCATTTTTTATGCTTAAATCAGTCTTGTATTTGTTTTATGTTGGTGGTAAAAGTGGAAGAGAGATAACAGAGTTTTAACCCAAAATTTTGAAAAAACCCAAAATGAGTGATTCTAGTGGCAAATTTGTGGAGGGTGAATCCTTGTATGATTGCCAAACTAAATTCTACATACCCATTGAGGGAGACCCAACTATGTATGATTATTTGGATGGTAGAGAGGTTTTAAGTGTAAGTTGTGATGGTGAAACTAAACCAAATGGAGAAAGTAGTCGTCAAAGTGAAGATTCAACTACTGAGAATAGTCAGGTATCATTCTAACTTAAACTCTTTTTCATTTTTTGCTGATATTTAAGGAAATGAGGTGCATAATCAGTTTTTTTTTTTTTGTTACACCATCATGGTTACGGTTGGGTTTTAAGCCAAAACCCAACCGTAATTATACATTTGTGTTTCTGAAAAATAGAGTTTTACAGGTTTACGGTTGGGTGGATCACTATTTGAACGACCTGGTAGGTTATTGATAAGTTGTTAATCCCTTTCGACATCTAACATAATGCCATTTTTTTTCTCCTAACTTTCTGTTCTTGGACCATGCAGACATGGGATAAAAAAGATGATGCAAAGAAGTGGGCTACAGAACATGGGAAACTCATCATGTGTGTGATTGTTTGTAACAACCAACAAAAACACAACCGCTTTCAAATGGTTTGTGAGTGTAGTGGACAATACACAAGACATGCAAAAAAGGGTACTGAGTATGTACCAAAGACGAAGATCAAGCGAAAAACTTACACTAAGAAGACGGGATGTCATTTCAAGCTTCAATTTCGTAAGAAAAACGAGAATAAGTGGTTCTTGTCTACGGTTGTATGCGGTCGTCACAACCACCTACCACCAGAGACTTTGTTAACGCATCCTTCTATGGCCCGGATTACAAAGGAAGAAAAGCTCATCGTAAACGATATGACGGAAAAGCGTTTGAAACCCAGTGACATACTCGGGCACTTGAAGAAAATAAACTCAAATAATGTGTCTACGTTGGAGACAATCTACAACGCCAAAGCCAAGTTGAAGCGTGAGAAATGGGAAGAAAGGGACCCGATCCAACAACTTTTGTACTTGGGGGAAACGAAAAACTACACCATGTTTCACGAAGAAGATGAGAATAAAGAAATTAAGCATATTTTATTGGCTCATTCCGAGTTTATAAAGTTAGCACGGTGCTCCCATCAAGTGCTTATGATGGATTGCACGTACAAAACTAACAAGTATGAGCTCCCGGTTTTGAATGTTGTAGGGAAAACTTCTACCAAGTCCCCGTTTAGTGTTGCCTTTTGCTTCTTGAGAAACGAGCTCGAAGAAAGCTATGTGTGTGCATTGGAACAAATTAAATTATTCTACGTTGAAGGATATACCCCTAAGGTAATTATCACCGACAAAGAACAAGGCTTGATGAACGCCATTGCAAGGGTATTCCCAGATGCTCATCATCTTCTTTGCACGTTCCACTTGTGGAACAATATTCAAACCAAGTGCAAAACGATTATTCGGCCAACAAAGAAAAGCGAGATGGAGAGAATTAAAAACTTGCCGGTTTCAGAACAAGAAACGGCCAAAGAAAAATTCGAGGAGGATGACAAGTTGGCGGAACTAAAATGGGCTACTTTCCAAACTGAATGGGACGCTTTGACATGGTCTATCACCAAGGAAGATTATGAAGAAAATGTTCGTATGTTATGCTTGCATTGGAGTAATTATCCAAAAGTTGTGAACTATTTGATGGAGCATTGGTTGAATCCCCACAAAGAGAAGTTTGTAGCGGCGTTCACAAACCAATATAGGCACTTTGACAACCAAGCTACAAGTACCGTGGAGTCATCTCACAACAGAATGAAGAAGAAGCTTCATAATTCTGATGGTGGGTTTGTTACGGTCTTCGAAGCGATGCACGATTATTTTCTCCGTGACCTTGACAGAGTTAAGGAATCTTTTGAAAAAAGCCTTTCTAGAAAACACGTCAGCTATAAGGACGAACCGTTGCTCCAAAGTATTTTTTATAAGGTGTCGCATTGTGCTATTGAGAAGATAATGTATGAAGTAAAGCACTATAGATAGGGCAACTTACACGGAGAAGAAGAATGTGTTTGTCCTAACATGTCAAGTTTGGGACTTCCCTGCCGGCATTTGATGCCCAAGTACGAAGAAGACGGTGTGATCCCAATTGAAGATATTGATCCGTTTTGGCAACAATTGTCTTTCGATGAACCCATCGTCGAGCAAGATTTTGGTGCATCGTTTGCCGACACCCACGTTGGAAAGGCTTTAGCCAACAAATACGATACATTAAATAAGGCGCAAAGGTAATTTGGTTGACGAAGTTGAGTTATTTCGTGTTTCCACACACAAGGTACGCTGTCAAGGAACCAATTAGAGGGAAGAGAAAAGGTAGGCCTTCTACCAAAGAATCGAGGGCCGTCGGACGCAAAAAAGCAAGGGAATTGCATGAAGAATCAAAGAAAAAAAACCCTTGTGCATTTGAGCATTTGCAAAAGGAATATGAAGCAGAGGATGAGAAGGAGGATGATGCTGAACGAAAATAAGTCAAACGGAACAAGGGGGGCCAAGTGTAGTAGATATTAAAGGAAAAGGTCCCGCGGTTCCCACTCAAGAAAGTTCAACAATTGAACTTGGTGCCAAGGGAAAAGTTCCTCCACACCCAAAATCAAGAAGAGTAAGTATGAAGGAATTAGCAAGAAGGAAAAAAAGAGTTAGTATGAAAGAATTAGCAAGAAGAAAAGAAAAACTTAAAGCCAATACATTAGTGGTTGAAGAGCCATATACGATCCGGATTGCAAGAGGATTGATGCAATTTCCATCAAACTTTTCAAGAATTGAGAATGGCAAAATCGTCCGAATTGAGCACATTATTTATGAAAATTATATGTCATCGTTTCCGGCTTTTTTTCGTCCATACATAAAGGCAACCGACGATGTTGCCGGTGATGGTAATTGTGGATACCATGTATTCATCGAACAAGTTGGACCATTTAGCGGAGCAGCAGGGTTGGGTATGGACGAAGTAACTTATGTAAGACATAAGTCAGCGGTTGAACTACGCTCTTACCCGGATTTATACAAGCCAATGATGTGTGCATATAGAGATGAAGAGTCGTTGTTAAACGAGGAGTTCATCGCTCTCGAAAGGCGTTTAATAGGCAACAAGAATTGCACTAGCGAGTATTGGATGAGCATGCCAATATGTGGGCAAATCCTCGCCAACGCTTTCAATTGCGTCATACATTATATCTCAAATGGATATTGTTTTACATTTGCACCAACAAGATCAACATTTGTCGAACAATTGGCTAATAGAAGATGTGTGATTGGGCTGGTCCAGAACTGCCATTATGTTGGTCTCAAGTTGAAAGAAGGAAGTCCATTACCCCCTTTACAGGATGGATACGATGGTGATATCGCCAAGTCTTGGTGTCACCGGTTCAAGCACAATTTCGAACTCTGGAAGGCATTAAAACCCTCCCCGACCTTTCAATTCATATCATTTGTTTCTGACTCGGAGTCGGAATGATAATATAGTAAACCTGGAAGGCATTTAATATTCGTAGTAACAATATCATATGTATGTTGGAGGAATCATAATATTAATTTTTTTTTTTTTGAAATGAAAAATTTGGAGTATCACATGTGTGAAAACAAAATTCACCCAGGTTTACGGTTGGGTTTTCACTGAAAACCCAACCATAAACCTGTCACTACACACTTATGACAGTTTTACGGTTGGGTTTGGAGTCAAAACCCAACCGTAAACCTTCCAGAATTTTTTTCCCAGTTTTACGGTTGGGTTTTGACTCCAAACCCAACCGTAAAAATGATGCTAAAAAATTTCAGCCAAGTTTACGGTTGGGTTTGGACTCAAAACCCAACCATAAATATTCTTGTTAACCTTTTTTGGAATTTCAATTCACTCAAAATTGGGTTCAAAACACAAAATTTATGTAAACATCATTACTTTGACCACATTACAACCCATGAAATCATTAAAGTAACCTGGGATACAATTGAAATTACCACTAACAAACCCAAATGGCATTACAAAAGAACTAATAAATAGGTCTGCGAGTGAGCAAAAAGTCCTTTAGGATGTGATAATGAGGTAGGTATAAAAAGGGCCATATTTTCCATCTCCTCCATTCTTCAAGAGATCTCTGTAACACCTCATCTTCGGTTTCACCCCTAAGTTGTAGTTGACCAATAATACGAACTAATGCCATAAATTCTTCTACGTATCGGTGTATAGTGTTATATCGACAAATCAAGTTGACGTGATCACGGTTAAAAGGGTTGCCGGTTTCAGAACAAAATTTTTCATGGATTGTTTGCCAATAACTCGGACTCGTTATACCACTGTGCCTTCTTTCTTCTCCTCTTTTTAGGAAACATAATACATAGTTGCGGCAAATACATAAATCTTCATCCAAAGAAAAATCTGGATTTTTAATCCCAGGTTGACCCATATTCCAATATGTTAGAGTACTAGTTTTGTTAGAGATGATTGTTGTAACATAAAGGTTTAACTTTTAAAAAAAATGGATGGGTTGGATATGTACTCAACTATTTCACTTATAAACCAGAAGTGTAACGGCTATATTTTGAAAAATGGGTCGTTCAAGGTTTGAACGGCTCTATTTGAAAACCCAAAAAAATCAAAAACGACCCAAAACTTTCCTAAAAATAGATTTTACGGTTGGGTTTTGGCTGAAAACCCAACCGTAATATCTTTAGAAAATTATGTTTTGAGGTTCTTTATTTACGGTTGGGTTTTAAGTTAAAACCCAACCGTAACCAACCTTTGTAGCTTTGAGTTTTAAGGTCAAATTAGGGTTTCAAAATCAAAAATTTGAACTTATTCAATCATTTTAACTAGATTGAAGGTAAATTGGGTCATTCAAACAAAGAAAAAACGAAAAACAAACAAATTAGAGAATCAAATTTAAAGTTATCCAGTAGAATTTACGGTTGGGTTTTGGCTGAAAACCCAACCGTAATATCCTAAGGAAATTATGTGTTCTGGTCATATATTTACGGTTGGGTTTTCAGCCAAAACCAAACCGTAAAATTATTCTTTCATATTTACGGTTGGGTTTTGGATGAAAACCCAACCGTAAAACTGTAGTATTAAAATGTGACAGATTTACGGTTGTGTTTCCAGGCAAAACCCAACCGTAAACCTGTCACATTTTTCATTTTGCCAGTTTTACGGTTGGGTTTTGCCTAGAAACCCAACCGTAACACTAATGTGACTGGGTATTTTTACCGGGATTTCCCAATGCATGGTTTCTAACTTAAAAAAATTAATCAAATAAATTTTTACGTGCAAGTTAAATTCAAACTTCAAATCTAACTTCACATTAAAGGTACAACTAATTCACACATACAAAACAAAACTATAGACATAGAGTTAGGGAGAAGGAGGAGGGGTAGGTCGATGACTTTGACGAGCTCTTTTTTTGCTCATAACATTACGATGAGCAGCACCGCCACGAGTACGAGCTCCAGCACGACCGCCTCGAGTACGAGCACCACGTTGTGCATCCCCGGCTTCATTATGTGTCTCTTTATCCGATGCTTGGGGCTCTCTTCTAGTAGTACTCGCATCTCTAGTCGCGCCTCTTGTATCGGGTCTACTCCTCTTTAAAGTCCGCTGCACATCCTCAACTTCATGATGAAGCTCCCTAATCAAAGCTTGGAGTTGGTCAGGCGTCCTCACATCAATTGTGCTTAGGCATGGATTAATAGAGTCCGCCAATGCAACGGCTTTCTTTTTCTATTCACATATGAAAATAAAAGTAGGATGAGTGTTTAGTAATAAATCTTAAAAACATTAATAACAAAAATAATGTACGTACCAAATTGAAATATGCCTTCTTCCAGAAACCATCTCCTGTGTTGATTGCCAAAGTCTCAGGATCATTGTTGATGATAGTTGGATGACCAAAATGGCGATACCACTCCAAGTAATCTTCTGCAGCCTCTTTTGTGCCCGGAGAGGGAGTTAACTCATTCCTTTGGACTTGGTATTTCGGATCAGTGCGGTTATTCCAAACCGCGACTGAAGGCGTCGGCTCATAGTTTAGCATGATGTTTGGCCCTTCGATCATCGACCCATTCACACACAATTTAAACATTTCGCGTGTCACGTTGTTTGGACGTATCCATATTGCCGGAGAGTTCGGCGGGGGTTGGACATCACGTACCCAAACGGATGATACAAAGGGCCGTTGTAGCCTGCCACGTCCGACAATTCACGTAAATCCTCAACATGTCCATCACCCTCTATGCTAATCTTCACATAAGGGTCGAAAACAACATCATCAACCGTGAAAGCATCAATTTCTGTTCTCATCTTTGATATGAGCACTTCTTTATATTTTGCCTGCGTCCCGGTGAAGACGAATTTTTTTTGCCGTAGGTCCATTAACATCAACGCTTGTTTGAGGAGCCAGTCTGGGAAAGTGTTCGTATACCCATGCCTATAAAGATAATTAATATTAATATAAGAAAATGAGAAAAAATAAATTAAAATTGAACATTGAAATTCAAACAATAAATTACCTGAAGCAGACCGGTATTACCGGCAATCTCAGTTCCCCTGACCCTCGAATCTTTTCGAAGGTTAGCAAGTAGGTAGGCCAGGGTGGCAGTTCCCCACGAGTACTTGGGTCATCCCGAGATCACCCTGAAACCATTGTAGATACTGGACGTTGACCCTGTTGCCCGAGTTGTCACCAAAGAAGATGGTGCCGAGCATATATAGCAGATAAACTCTGGCTGTTCGAATGGCTCTGGTGTCATCTATGACGACCCCAGCCATTTCCAACTTTGCGGTCCCTCCAAACTTCTCCCGTAGTGACCGCAGCAATATTTTCTTGCTCATGGATTGACCTTTCTTCTTTGGCATCCCCGGTTTATCTCCACTCACCAATTTAAATTCCGATTCAGCTTTGGTCTTCTCCCATCCAAGTGTTTCTTTGACAAGTGCATAAATATCACTCCAGGACATGTTGTTGTCAAAACCCTCAAACACTGATTTACCTTCCACCTCCAGCCCAAGAATTGATTGGACATCATCCGGCGTTATAGTCATCTCGCCGAATGGGAGATGAAACGTATCGGTTTCAGGCCAATAACGTTCCATGAAGGCTGCACAGACGACACTGTCATACTCCCACATTGAATGTGTAATTCCGGGAGCTAACCCGGTAGCATTTACCAGAATTTGTACAGCCGTACATTCATCAGTTAAGGGCCAATGTTGAGCCCTTTGACGAACCAATTTCTTGATCGCCTGTGTATGATCCTACAAAGAATAAAAACAAATTTGTTTTACTTACAAAAGTTAAAAAACCAAAATTTAACAGAATAAGAGAAGTGATTAGAATAATACCTTGGTCGCTGCAACTTTGGCAGCCCATGAATGGGGATAACCAAATAATATTGCAGATTTGTCTAGGGCCTCACCCCATAGTCCTCCATTCCTCTTCTTAGGCCACAGTTGAGGTTCGGCCTTTTCTTTCGGAATTTTTTTGGCAACCCTTTTCTTTGCCTTTTCTTTTCGAATTTCTTTACCTTTGCCTTGAGGGACATATTGTTCTCTGTCCCCCTCTTCTTCTTCGTGTTGTTGCTCTTGTGGTGGTTCTCTAATCACAAGAGAACCTCTGGGTGTTGGTAGATCACCCAAGCCTTGAAACACATTATATTCCTCTTCTGCAATTTGAGGAACACTACCACCACCTACCTCAAAAGAGGGATTATGGGTCTTGCTCACGCCTCTCTTCTGAACCCCTAAATGCTTTCCGTGGCGAGGGGTTGGAGTGTGAGAAATAGGTGTTAAATTATTACCCCTCTTATTCTTCCTACAACACACAACCAATACAAGTTAGATAATTTCAAAGCAATTCAACTTCAACAAAAAAAATATTCACTACACAGGAAAATTTACGGTTGGGTTTTTTCTCAAAACCAACCGTAATTTTTCTCCCATATTTTACGGTTAGGTTTTAAGAAAAACCCAAGCGTAAAAATATAAGTACAAAAGGTGGTCCATATGTTACGGTTAGGTTTTAAGAAAAAACCCAACCGTAATACTCAAACCAAATTTTTATGGACGCTCTTTGTTACGGTTGGGATTTTCTACAAACCCAACCGTAAGTTGTTTTTAAAAATTGGCGCAAATTATTTACGGTTGGGTTATCTATTGAAACTCAACCGTAATATCCTGAACTATTCATCTTCTTCCCTTTGATTTACGGTTGGGTATTGAAAATAATATACCCAACCGTAATACTCAAGAACATGAAATATTACGGTTGGGTTTTGACACGGACCCAACCGTAATATCAACTGTGTGCAACATTTTTTTCCCAAAATCATGGTCAAACATGCGAATAAATCAATTACAAGTTCTAAGAATACATGGGTTTTCTACAATACCTTAGATACACCATTGTTGGACTTTTCGGTGCTTGATTTTGCTTGTCACTGTCGATTTCTTGTTGAATCTCTTGATTAGGTTGAAAGGAGCAGGGTTCATTGCCATCACTGCTACCTTGAACGCCTTTAGTATGCTTCTTCATCTCGAATTGTTGAGTTGAGTTTAATCGTCGATGAATTTTGCGAATCGGCGATGAATCGAGGGAGATTACGGTTGGTTTTGATAGGTTTTCTTTTGTTTAAGTTTTTAAAAGTTATGAATTTTGTTAAAAGAGTTTGGTTTTAATTGGTATAAGGGTAAAATGGTCATTTAACAAAACCCCCCTAGAACATCCCTTATCGTAAAAATAGGTCACCTCGGCTCAACTAGGAGCCCCTCACTCAAATTTGGAGCCCCTATATCAGCCTTCTTCTTTTTTTGGTCAAAAGCTTCCTGCTAAAATTATTGGCACAAGGGCACTGATTGATTGTTTCTCTCAACGGTCAACCATTCATCACTATTTGATAGAAAAACATTTCATATACTTTACCGGAGTGGCAACCCATTGTTTCAACCAACAGTAACCCCTAATATCAGCTGCAGAACTGGTCTGAAGGACTGGCCGGTCTAGATTTTCCAACCAATAATGTAGGTGAGATAGAATTTAAGTGAAATAGGGTGGTAAATGGGGTGTTCCCCTTTTCTTCTGTTTCAATTTGGAGTTGAAACTTGAAACTGAAAGGCACCATTTTTGTTTTCCTCGATATAAGGTGTTAAACATAAGTTAAGGTAAAAGACATCTAATTGTTACATGAATTCTTTATTTTCCCAAAAATAAAAATAAAATTCTATCTAGAAAAATAAACAGAAACTTGTAACAGAAAACTACAAATCTAACTATTACAAATTACAATGTATATCTTAATCCTTTTTCATATCGGGTTCTTGGCGTCAAGCAGAGCAAAGTACCCATGTGGCCATGTTCAACCGAATTTCAGTTTTTGTATAATATTAATTAAATACATAAAAAACAAGAAGAGAAAATTACACTAAGCTGTGGCAGAATGAGTCAAATTGTATGCGGGAAAAAATTATCTAGTTCACTATCAAAGCTGAAAACAAGTCAGTAAAGAATTCCAGCTCTGCACATAATATCGGTTCTTGGTGTTTGCAAATGAAATGGCAACATTACCAGTCTAAAGTGATGTTCTTAGAGATGTAAAGCTTATCAATGTACTCTATCACGGGAATTGAGGCATCAATGTACCTTCTCATTTCCCTCTCCACGGACTGGTCTGCAAAAAATGACTTTATGTTTGAGATTTCTAAGAAAAGTATCTGACGTAAAAGAAAACAATTAAGTAACCCTCTGAACCATCTTTCAAAAAATCAAATGCAATGGACGAGGTTATTGAAAAAAGTTAAGCAACAAGTAGGAACAAAGAAATATTCTACAGAAAATCCATTTTGGTAGTAAAGCGGTAGGCGGGCAATCAAATTAGAGAGCCATCCAGCTCAAGGTTCTTCGAAACTCATCTCAATTTAATAATTGACCATTTGATATGAAGGGGAAAGTTTCTTCAGCATTAATTTTGGTTGATATCCCTCAAGTCATTGACAACTCCATTATTATTGATGACCCGTAAATCTTGTCTAGTAGAAATTGCATTTCTAAACCAGTTATACTTCCTTTTACGAGATACGTACAATTACTTGTTTCTAAAATTATAATTTCTATTTATTGCTATAGATATTAGGTGGTGGTAGGAAACTGTATATCATGAAAGAAGTGTATATCTATCGTTGGTTTAGGTTTAGGTTTAGGTTCCAAACAAGCTATACACCATCCTCAAGGGCTGGTTTAGGTTTAGTTTGGTATTACTGTGAGTTTTGTAAAATTGAGGAGTTTCGCAAGTGTTTTGCTAAAAAGCACTTTGAGAAAACTTTATCACACACATATATGAAAAAATATTACCTAATATACGTTTTCAAAGTGCTTTCAGAAAAAAAAAAAAAGAAAGAAAAAGAAATCAATACCAAAGCCACCTTAATGTGCAAAGCAAAAAAACCCTACCTAAATCATCTCAAAGAGATGCTCACCTGTTTCATTCAGCTTCAGTATAAGTTGTTGCTTTGACGGGAGTGCATACATCCCAGCAAAAACCGCTGTCCTAATTGCCCACGTGTGAAATGGAGCGCAGACTTCTGCATAAGCAGAGGAAGCTGCTTCTCGCAGAGAGCATTCACTGGAAGAGACACAGATAAAATAACAAGTAAGCGCACAAATAATCAGTTTACTACTAAAGAACGCACATAAAATATACTTTTGCAATTATTCGTCAAATTAGCACCCTGTATAGAGTAGCACAAAAAGAAGGCACACCCTGCTTTCTACTTCAAAATATTCTGCCATAAGAACTTTGCATTTAACATCAACCAATATTTTGGCCTATTAGAGGGTAAAAATCAAGAAGTAAGTTGTATTAGTTTGAACATACTCTGATGAAATGAATTGCTCAAATAACGCTCTGATGAGGTCAAGACCTTGTCTAACTCTACGTAAGTTACGGGTAGAGCTACCCGGCTTTCTCACAGTATCGTTCTCAACATCATAGTCAATTATATTCCTCAAAGTACCAAATGTTTTCGATGCTTGGACTAAGTCTTGCACCTGAATAGCATCAATATGTGCATTATTAGCTCCAGTGAGAACCTTTGTTTGAAAGAGCAATCAAAAAACAGAAAGAAAAAAAAGAAAAAAAGATGCAGCATAAATAAAACAAATGAAGTATAAAATAACTATCAGAAACTTATTCGTTGTCATCAAAAGGCTGCACAGAGTATCAAGTGTCTAGAAGTACTATGATGTGATTCATGACTCTGAAACTGTGTGACATAAGTTTAAAGGATTTTCTTGACAAGACATCAGCTGAATTTCAAGAGCACTCAATTTAACTGTAAAAGAGAGTCAAGAAAAAGTCTTCAGTAACTGTGGAAGTTTTGAAATGGGATATAGCCAGGATGGTCTTTGCAATTGCTAGGTTCCCTCATCAAATTCAGTCTAATGGATAGTTCCTTGAAACTTCTCCTGAACTCATAATCTTCATTTATTCTTCTATGTGTGTTAATACTAATAGTCGGTTACCCATCCCATTGGGTTCTACCATTTGCCTTTTGTGTGTATGCTCGCGGATCAAAACTCGATACCTACCTAACCTTTTGTTTTGACAGTCCAAGATGAAGCAAAAGATGACTAAAAAACCTATAATTGAGATTCGTAAACCCTCCCTATCTGGAGCATAGAATAATAGAAACATATATATCCTGAAGTGATATGTTAAAAAAGATTTAGCTTTATGTTCTGTTCTGATTAAAATGCATTTATTTCCATTACATTAGACAGAGAATATTAGTTCGTGCACCGAATAAGAGTTCAAAAGCCAACCACATACTGATTACATATACCCCTAGCATACCTGACACGCACAAGCTAATGTATAGCATATCCATTCGGGAACCATGTAAATGAACATTCCAGGTTTGTCTCAACACTTTTTCTATGTAAGCAGTTGGGAATCTGGCACAAGTATGAGAATGAGGTATGCTACTTTGCTCTTCGGAGGCAAATTAAAGTGTACTTAATGTTATCATGAATTATGAATCTTTTTGGCACTCTCTTCTAAATTATATACTACTCCTTTGTCCCAGGAAAAGTGATACTTTCACATTTTCAATTTGGCCTATTTTTAGGCAAAAATGATAAAGTGAAAGTATCACTTTTCCTGGGACGGAGGTAGTACTAAATATACATGAATTCTTTTGTTATTAGCCAACAAATTTTCCTGAAAGGCACAACACATGTGACTAAACAGGAAGGTATGAGAGGCACCAAACTCGATAAATCAGGGTATGCAAGGGGTAGAGTTCTACAACCACTAAATTATGGATATGTAGCAAGATGTAATCCGGACCTGTAACATATTAAGAAAATAAAAGAAAAAACAGGAAAGAATGAAAACAAAAACAAAAAAAGTTATCCAGCAGTAATCCTGCCTAGATGCTAAGGAGAACTGTTATGAACTCAAATAAGATATTAGAGACGGCATTATCTCTTTTATTAACAAAGTTAGCAAAATCAACCGTAATCTGAAGTAGTCGAACTCGATCCTTGGATCCTACTCGAGCGAGGAGTGATGAGCTCGGCTGAGGAACTCTTCAATACTCAGCTACACTTGTTAGGTTAGAGACTTAGGGTCACTCTAATCATTACCAACATGACTTATACGTAAAAAAGAAAAAAATTACTTATTACTAATGCCATTTAAGCAAAGCCAATACCATTAAAACAATGCAAATACAACGTAACATACATTCAACATTAAAGGAATCATTCCAAACAAACAAACCAGTAAAAATTCAAACACAAGTACACACACACACACAAAACTCGGCCGTCCTCGGCGATTTACTCGCCAATACTTGTCCTCGGCGAGGAACTCAGAATAGGCTTGTAGCGAGTACTCGCGAGTAACTTGGCTGAGTCTGCCGAGTTTGACAACTTAGGGTGTGATTCACACTATTCTTTCAGAGGCTTATAAAAGTTTCACCAATATCTGCTTTAAAGATGAATATTCAAAGAAGATTGAGTTATTAATCTAAAGAGTCGCACCTTGATCTCTGTCATTCAAACATCAACTTTACCATAGGCCCTATAGCACCAGACATCAATCAGCACATTCTGATAACACTATTTGGCTATACCCTATCTAGCAATATCACCAATTCTCCACCCCTTCCCTAACCTAACAGAAAAACGTTAATGGACGCCAAAACTTCTTAACACTGGACTGCCAATGTCATAATTTGGGTTACTCGTATAACTTTTAATGCCAGACTTATAGATGATTTGTAATTAAAGCCCTCCTCACCTCAAAATGAAAACCGAATAGAGAAAACGAATTTCAAACTTGAACTTTAACAAATAATCCAAAAAAAGATAAATGATCTCAGACACATGTAAGAATGAAGTAGAATTTAAGATTAGCGCTTTTTGAATTTGTCCATCGTGAAAATGAAGGTAAACAATTTTTAACAGAAAATGAAAGGAATAAAATATGTGCGTTGGAAAATTAGGCACCTTTGCAACGTATTCCATCTCTGCAAATTTGAAAGCGATTCCAAGGCAACCAAAAAGAACAGAAACGAGAGAACAAGCATCAGAAAAAGTACCCAATCTTAGATCTTGATTTTTTTTAGATTTTATGGTTCTTGCAAGTTCTTCAAAGGCCTCTGCAATGAGAGAGAGTGGAGTTGATGTATTTGCTTTTGATGGTGTTGTTCCTCCTCCTCTGTCATTAGGATCATCCATGGTGCTAGGATTTTTTGATTTATCAGGTGAGGCAAAAAATGGGGAAAAGGAAGAGTAGGAGGAGGAAGCTGATGATGATAATAGTCCATTAACATTATTAGTATGAATATGAAAACGAAGGTGCCTGGTTTCATGGGAGAAGGAGAAACACCGTTGGTGTGGTATGCGAGGTGTCGCTACAGATGCGGGTCGCCTCTCAAAGACGCAAGATTAAATAACCGTCAAATCAAATAATTGAGAATCTGATTTTCATTGTCCAAAGTTGACGGGAAGGTAGTTAATTAGAATTCTTGAAGGTTTTGAAAAACTTATTGTTTGAGAGAATTTGAGAAAAATTTTATAAGTTTATAAATTTTGAAAAATTTTCAGTGATTTTTATAAGAGATTTGTAGAGACTAATTTTATTGATTTGTAGAGAGTTTTCACATACTATTGTAGAGAAAAAAAAATATTAATCAAATAATAAAAATATTTTTAATCACCAAAAAAAATAATTAAAATTTATTTAATTTTTTATTAATTAATATGATAGTAAAAAAAAATTGATAAAAAAACAGTAATAATATTTATATATTTTAGTACGATACAAAAATATATCATTTTATTTTCTTTGTTATATGCTTTCATTTTCTTTAATAATTTTGCATATTTTTCATTTACACATTCTTTACAAAAAATGAAAAAAACTTAAATAGAGAAATCTCTCAAAATATCACCTATTTTGGAGAGACTTCTCTCAAGCCTATTTCAACTAAAAAAGTCTTTCAAAATCTCTTCAAAAATCCAAATCCATGATTTTAAAGTTTACTTCCAATAACAGATAACTTGATAGATTTTCAGAAACTCTCTATCCAATAACAAAGATTTTCAGAAATTTATAAAGAGTCTAAATCCACTAACAAGAGATTTCATATCTCTCCACAAATCTCCAGAAATCCTAATTGACTACCCCCTTGTAAGTTTAAACTATTGTATTGTAGAGTGTTGTAGGTTGCGGGCTGTCGTTCATAATTAGGTATTCTTGTCAACCCTATTGTCTTTTTTCTTTTTTAATGAAATTGCCAACCCTATTGTCACATTACAATTTGTAATTTGTACCTTTCAATTTTTATGGACTATGACCGGTAATATTATGGTTTTGTGACCTCTTTTCACCCAGAAGTACTCAGCCCTTTGAATTTTATTGAAAAGAGAAAAGAAGATAGGTACAAGGAAAACTTGAAACCAAGTGTCTCAACCCAAATTACAGCCCATCCCTTAGGTATACTCTAAAATCTCCTCCCAGTTAGTTATAAGATCCATGAAAGTCGTTACATAGAACCAATTCAGAATTAAACCCCAATAAAAAATTAATCTTTTCACCTCATAGATCAGAGTTTGTTCATCTCTCAATCTCTTTTTTGCCATTACTTTTCGATTTCTTTCATTCCAAATTGCCCATAGAATTGCAGATGGTAGAATAGGCCAGATTTTTCTTCTCATCTTTTTTCCTTTGTTGTCAGTCCAAGCTTCCAACTGCTCCTTCACCTTGACTTTGTGTATCCAGTTTATCTTGAAGCGAGCTATGAAGTAGTCCCAGATTTGTTTTGAGAAAGGACAATGTAACAACAGATGGTCTATGCTCTCCTCCATATGGTTGCAGAGACAACAATCCTTTTCCTCTATGTCACACCCTTTTTTGACCAGATTATCCACTGTTGGGATTGCAGAATGCATAACAGACCAAGTAAAGAATTGAACTTTTGGAGGGACATGTTTCACCCGTATGCATTTATAGGGAAAGGCCAAAGGAACTATACTTGCATGAGCCTGTTGCTTTTGAAGCCATTGATACCCTTGTTTTGTCATGTAAATTGAAGATGTAGAATATTCTAGTGTGTCCTCTTAATCATCAGCTAGTATAAAAGGATCTCCAAGTATAGTTACCATATTTAAAAGCTCTTAAGCTTCTTCCTCATTTGGTTGTCTTTTTAGGCTCATTTTCCATCTTCCTTGATTTATTAAATCTGCAACCTTGCATATTTATCAACTAGAATCTAAAAAGCTTTAGGATGAGACAGGTGTAATGGAGTGGAGTTGAACCATTCATCATAATAAAATTTCACTGCCTTCCCATTTGAGATTTTAATGTTAGTACTTCTTTCTAATATCCACTTTTACTTTTGAATACCTTTCCAATAACCCTTGCCTTGAGGAAGTTTAAAGTCTTTTGGCCATAAGTCTTCTTCTGCGGTCTTTGTTTTGATTTGTATAAGTCTTCTCCAAAAAAAATTCTCTCCCTTGCATATCTTCAACTCTATTTTGCTAGTACGGCTTTGTTTGTGAATTTCAGGTTTCTTATTGCTAAACCACCATGCTCCCTTGGTTTGCAAATTTTTTCCCAAGCCACCCAACTTATCTTTCTCTTTTCTGCAGAACTACCCCATAAACAATCTCGCATGATTTTATCCATCCTCTTTTCCAGTGAAGCAAGCATTTTACATAAGAGACATAAAGTATACAGGCAAGCTAGCTAGTGCAAATTTGATGAGGACTAGCTTACTGCTTTTGTTAGGAACCTCCTTTTCCACTTAGCTATTTTCTTATTGAATTTTCAATTATCACTTCCCATACACTTGTTTGTTTTGCTGTAGAGCTCATAGGCATGCCCAAATATTTGAAAGGGAGTTTCTCCACTTTGCAGTGCATTTTTGTACCTAAATCTTGTGCTTTATGGTTTGCTCCAATGCTTGTTGGTGTGATTTATTCCAGATTGACTCTAAATCATGTGATGGCTTCATACACTTGAAGGACTAGCACTAGATTCTCCACTGCTTCCTCTGTTGCATCCAAAAATACCAAGTGAAAATTACAGGTGAGACACTTGGATTTCATTCTTAACATGAAAACCTGCTAGCATGTTTAGCATTTCTGCTCTATTAGGAAGTTTAGTGAGGATTTCTGCCACCAATATGAATAGAAAGGGAGACATTGAGTCCCCTTGTCTCAGACCCTTGAAATTTTGGAATTTAGTTGTTGAAATTCCATTCACTAAAATAGAGGATTGGGATGAGGAGAAAGTCCATTAAATCCAATTTCTCCACTATGAGCCAAAACCAAATAACTTAAGATTGTTGTCAATGCATTGCCAATTAACATTATCAAAAGCCTTCTCAATGTCAATTTTACATAATACTCCTGGCACTTGAGATTATAATCTTGCTTCCATTAGTTCCCCTGCAATTAGTATTCCATCATATATTTGTTTCCCTTTGAGAAAGTCTCCTTGATATCCAGATATCAATTTAGGGAATATTGTCCTGAACCTATCTGCCATTGCCTTGGATATAATCTTATATGTGCTACACACTAGACTGATTGGTTTGAAATGTTAGGGCCTGCTTGACTCTCTTTCTTTGGAATTAGGATGATGTAAGAGAAGTTTAACCTCCAGTAAACACCTTCTTCTAAGTGGAATTCATTTATGACTGCTATAAAATCTTCATATATCACTGACCATGCTTCTTTGTAAAATTCAAGGGTGTAGCCATCAGGTCCTGGGGACTTATTGTTTCCACAACTTTTAATTGTGTTCAAAATCTCCTCCTCTTCAAATGGTCTCTTCATCCACTTCTGCTCTTTTATAGAGATTTTTGTGAATTCAGCTTCTTGTAATTGTGGCTTCCATTGAAGTTGTTCTTTGAAGAGTTCTGAAAAATGTGATAGAAATTCCTTTTTGATGTCTTCTTGATTGAAGTTGTATTCCCCGTTGATTACCAGTTTGTGTACATTGTTTCTTCTTCTTCTACCATTTTCCATTTGATGAAGATATCTTGTATTGCAGTCACCCTCCTTCAGATTCTTTATTTTAGCTATAGAGAGTAATTTTCCATGCTCTTGAATTCTCAACTGTTTCAGTTCTTGTTTCCAACTCACCCTACTAACGAACTCATCTTCTGAGAGCCTTCCATGTTCCTATTTGGATTTTAAGTTGTTTATATTTTCAATTAGCTCCAACTTCTTAGTTGCACTCTGCCCATACTGCTCATTAATCCATTTCTTGAGTAAAAACTTTAGGTTCTGAAACTTTTTTGCCCATATGAAGCTTGGAGCACCAGAGTATGTCATAGCATTCCACCAAATTCTTATATTATTTAAAAAAAATTTGTTAGTAAACCAAAAACTTTACACTTTAAATGGAGGTCTTTTTCCTGATGTTGTTACTAGATGTGAATAAGACAGGGGAGTGATCTGACATATTTCTGGATAACAAAACTTGTGTGCAGTTAGGGTACTTACTTTCATATTGAAGAGATATCAACACTCTATCCAGTCTGCACAAAATTGGGTCAGTTTGCATATTTGACCAAGAATAGAGACCACCTGCCACAGGGAGATCAAAAAGGTTTTGATTTGCCATAAATTTATTGAACATCCTTTTACCCATTCTTGAGCCTCCATCTTTATTTCTTTCCCATCTTCTTCCTGTGGCATTAAAGTCTCCAACTATGCACCATGCCTCTGCAACCCAACCAATCAGATCATCCAATTCCTCCCAAAATTATAATTTTTTATCATCATTACAAGGGCTATATACATTTGTAAGAGTCCATTCGAAACCATCTATCTTAGATACAAATTTCTGGTTGATTGTGTTAGGAGACACAATTTCATATATGTAATCTACTATACCACATTCCATATTGTGAGCATCCCTCTTGCAAGACCCTGGGATGGTATCATGCACCATTTATTGTTATCACCTCCCTAGATTGTATTTACAAACCAATTGGTTACTTTCATCATTTTTGTTTCCTATATGACTATTATTGTTGGTTTATGAATTTTGATAAGTTCTTTTAAGCTATCAATTTTTTCAAAATCATTTAAACCCCTAGCATTCCGAAAGAGTACCTCGGTATACATTGAGATTTATGATTCCCTCATTTGCTACATTTGAGTTTACCTTATCCTTCTTTGTTGGATTGATTAAACCCTTTCCATGCCTTTCCACAATGCTTGCAAAAAAAATCTGGACTTCAGGATTTTTCCCATTTTGATTGGTACCCAAATTGCAACTTACTTCCATTAATAACTCTACTATGTCGTAAATGTGTCAACGTTATTAGCTGCATCAGAATTAAGTTAGTCAATGTAGATGATCACTTTGTCGTCTTTATTCCTCATGTGAGAATTTTCATATCCTTCATAAATTAGATGAGTCTTTAACTATCTCCTGCGAAGTGTTAGTTAAAGTAGAGGGAGTCTCAGGAATGTTTTCATTGTAAGGAGGATCTTGTTCTTTCTGAATGATTTCTCGTTCTTCATTTTCACATTCAATTATCTCTGGTAACTGATTCTGTTTTGATGTGAAATTTTCAAACATGGTGCAAACTGGGTTGGGTTTGGGTTTTTTTGGTTGAAGATCTATTTGGTTTTGTGAAAGAAACCATTTTGAGCATGAGAAGTAGATGTTTCCACCCCTTCTATAGCAGTACCCTCAATTTTGATTTTTTTACCATTTCCAGTATCCACCTGTCTTTGTCTAGCACGTGGGACTTGAGAATTCAAAATTTGAAAATCTCCCGATGCTCCTTCCTGATGTAGTTAATATCGGTCTTATCAACCGATAATATCGGAATTTATCGTGTATCGACCTTTAACCTAGACAATACGTAAAATATCGATGATACATGAATATTCTGATTATATCGGCCGCATCGTACCGATATATCGGTTGCAGTATCGTCCGAAAATATCGGTAAGGATACAAATGTATTTATTAAAAATGTTTTTTTATCTTTTTTTAAAAAATTTCTTCTCATACAAATTCTATGTTTGGGGATATTAGGTTATTAAGTGAAACTAGTTTAATTGATATTTTACATTATAAATGTCTTTTATTAAAGCTTTGAGTAACATAATGCACATCTACATATAAATTATAAAATTATAAAATTAATTGTATATCGTTGATAAAATCCGATATAATCATTTGTCTAAGTGTATCGCTCCTCGCTGATATGATACCGATACACGATATTAACTACTTTGTTCCTACATCCAGATCCTGTTGTAACTTAGAATATTTGCTGGTGATGGTGATTTTGTATGCCGGAAAAAAAACATCCCATTCCAAAGCTAGAGTATAGATTTTTTATTTAATTTCAACTTCAATCGCTAAAGGAATTTTCTTCACATCCCTTATAATTGCAATTATACAGGCTGATGGGTCCCGTAATGTTTTTGATTTTTCAACCTATGCAAGTCCCCCAAACTTCTCTCCAATGATGTCAAAACGTTTTTTGGACCACAGATGAAGAGGGAGACCTTTGATTTTTATCCATGTCTTTCCTTCTTCCTTCCATTTTTTTGGTTCCCATGTTTCCATCCATTCATTATCATTTTCTGGTATAAAAGTGGTTGAGGTCTTGTTCAGAATGTTGAGTTTTAAATACATATTCCAACCCATCTTTTGTGTTATTGATTTTGCTATCCTATTCCATGACAGAGAAACCTTAATGATAATTGAAACCATCATAGACATCCTATTATGAATGCTAGCTTTGAATGCTTGATAGCGACATCACAAGCCAAAAGCTGGCTAAGGCTGCACTGCCCAATGGTGAGGCTGTTGGGAAAGCTGTCAAGGATAGACACATGGGGCTGGAAGCTAGCGAAAGCGACCTCACAGCACTAAACAAAGTAGCCAGCAACAACACATTAGAGGTGGCTGAAGTGTTCTGGGCTCGGACAACTCGGACATTGAGGCCTACGAGCCTTCCATGAGTGATGAAGGCTCATTGAAAGATGATGACCTGATAACATGCCCAGGAATTGATTGGGCCGAAGAGGGTGAGAAGGAAAGGCTCGCATATTTGCAACGGGACTACGACAAGGCCTTAGCTGAAAGTGAAGATGAAGCTCGTGCACTCGGGCTTCAAGATGTTTCAGCAAGGCTAGTTGCGCTGGGCTCATCGAAGAAAGCCAACATTACTACATCCATTGAGGTAGCAATTAGAAATGCTACGCCATTATCTAACAGCAACAACTTAGCCACCAGCAGCAACCTTCCAAGCGAATTAGCTACTGCAGTTAGTGAAGAGGACGATGCTAGGCTAAGAGTTATGCTAATGGAAGCTAAAGAGGAGCACAGGGAGAATACAAGGATCAGAGGTAAGGAAGGATTTATACGCTCGGTTGAAAAGTCTTTTAAATTCACCTAGGAGGTTAAAAAGGCCATGGCGCGATAAAAGAAGGGGGTGCTCGACAAGCAAGGGCCACAAGAGGAAGAGGAAAATGACCTAACAACAAGGAAATTTGATTGGGCAGATGAAGCTGATAAAGAAGATGAAGAAGGGCGGCTGAGAAAAGGAGCAGCAATGGCAGCAAAACTTCCAAAGGCTAAGGAGTTAGCAAACCAAACTATGGCTATAACTGCAAAAGCCAAGGTTGTTGCTGCTGCAAGAAAGGAAGCCACGGCTGCAGAGGCTCCCAAGGTAAAAGCTAACAAAGTAGCTGATAGACACATTTTAGTGTCTAATTTGCACCTTAATTTCTATTGAGTTAGTATTTGATTCTGCACTTATTACGTGTATTTATGCTTTTGTAGGTACATTAGAAGAATAAAGATTTGTGGAAAAATTGGCTCAAAAAGTGATAAAGGCACCCAGGGACAAGTGTTATTGACACCCCAGAAATGGATAAGGGGCACCCCAGAATCGGCCGAGTCAACCCAGCGAGTCAACTCAGCGAGCCGGGTCGGATCGGCCCGAATCGGACTCATCATGATCTTCTTGGATCCACCGGAGAAGTTTCTGGACACCGAAAGAATCACGAAATTGGTGGGATTTCTTGCGATCAATAGCAACCCAATTGCAATTAGAGTCCAGAACAATCTAGAATTAGAGAGAATGCCGAGAAATCTGCTCGGAAATTGCGAATTTGGCCGGAAAAAGAGATGGGTTCCTGTTTTGATTGGGAATCGAAAATATGGGGATTTCACCGAGTTCTACTAGGTTTGGGACACTCCCAAGGGTTCCCAAAGCCTATATATATGAAGAGAAGTGCTTAGAAGCACTCACGCACCCCTAAAGACCAATTCAGTCAACTTCCGGCCACCTCCGTGACCGCCGACTACCTGCTGCTGCTGCTCCGGTGCCGTGTTCTTCATCCACCATCACCGAAGAAGACAACCCTGCAACATCTGTATTTGTTGCATACTCAGTGTTACATCTTGCTCCTGTTGCCTTAGTTTTTAAACACTCTTGTTGCTTAAAGCTATTTGCAACGGCTGAACCATCTCCTGTTACACTCATAATCGCTACTGTTCAGCCGTTACACCATTATTCAACCTTGTAATCAACTTTTTGAGCAATGAAAAGATCTTTTGAGCAATTTTTCTTCACCATGAGCTAAGTATATTTACTGGGATGATGAAGGAAGCTTTTTCTCCAATTATTAAATGGTATGTATTTAATTAATTTATTTATGCAATTTATTTATGATTAATTGCCTTGATTGAAAATTGATTTAAAGCAATTGTGATTCCGTTAGATGGTGCATGCCTCGGATTAGGTCCCTAGATGCTCCATGCTTGTGCTATACAGTTGTTGTTTTGAAAATCTATTTTTGCAATGCTTTAGAATCAAAATAAAATGTTTTAATTGCATGATTAAAATTACTATCACTTGATTTATTGGTTAAAAGTGGAATCCTGAATCCTAGTTCTTCCCCATATTTTTAAGTCATCTTGATTTTATTCTGTTTTATTTTCTTGTAATTAAAATTAAGTCTACAATTAAACCTTCACAAGTCTGAGAATCGAACCTCTTTTTACCACTATATTTTATCACATCAGTAGCCAAGGACAGCAGCACAACAGGGAAGGCTCCCCGAGAATCCTCTAGGGAGGCCGAGATCAGCTATAACCCGGAAATAGCGGTAAAAATCAGAGAGATTACTCAGGCCAGCGCGAAAAGAGTGGCACAGTTGGAAAAGGATAGGGAAAAAATCTTGCAAGATATGGCTAGGGAACAAGATAGCCAACAGTCAAACATGAAGAAAAAAAAGGAAGAAAGGGACTCCTGTTAAAAAGGGGACATATATGAGGAATGAAAGGAAGAGAGAAAAGGAAATAGCCCAGGATGCTAGCGAAGAAACGACTGAAGCAACAGATGTAGAGATGACAAATGAGGGCAGGGAGGGCCCAACACCTCCGAGGAGAGTTACATGAGGAGTTCAATATCTTTGTTTCGAGGCCAAAAATGTTTTAGCCTGTCATTTCTTCGTTATCAGAGCCTTAGTGCTCCCATTTCTTTGTAACCTTATTTTGTAGCTCTTTCATTCTTTAATTCAAACGGGACTTAGCCAAAAAAAAAAAAAAAGCTTTGAATGCTTGATGACGTGGGAAGTCTTTTGCTACATGTATTAATTGATTTGGTGTAGTACTTCACATTAAGTACTCTAGGCATTCACCAAAATTCCACCACCCCACTCTATTTTCTCCTTTTGGTATACAGATGCAGTTATTCCTCCTTTTACTTTTGTCAAATCTAGATATCTTTAAAAAAATCCCCCATGTCATTGTTGTTAAGTTCCAAATGAAAAGAGAAATTTCCATCTTTGTCGTTCCACCTTGATTCTCCAATTTTGATTTTTTTTTAATAGAATTTGTTCCACTATACCTTTGATACATACACCCATTGAGTGAGACATTAACACCCAGTAACGAGGTCCTCGGTAACCCTTTTCTTTAATTTTAATTCCTTCTCTATTAACCGGATTCACTTTCGAGATATCGAAAGATTTTCATTAAATTTGAAAAGATCTGCTAGAACCAAAGATTTTGGACATTTAAGACGTGTTTGGTATCATTTTAAAACTGTTTTCAAAAATTATTTCTAGTATTTTTAAAACATACTCCTTTTCTTTGTTTTCATTTTCTGATAAATTTTAAAAAGATGTTTGGTAAGACTGTTTTCAAAAACATTTAGTTTTCGAAAAAGAAGAAGAAAGAGAAAAAGAAAATAAAGAAGAAGAAGAAGAAGAAGAAAAACAAATAAAACAATAAATAGTCGTTTTCGTCATTTTTGTTTTCGAAAAAAAAAGACAGATAGAAAACATTTTCGAAAATCATAGCTACCAATCGCGTTTTCTGTTTTCATTGTTTTATAAAATAAAAAACAGTTTTATAAAACGATACCAAACACACCCTTTAAGTTTTTCTTAGTTATAACACTCCACCTGTTGTTTTCTTCGTTACCTAAGACTATGGTGGTTGGAAGTTACTGGTTAGGTTTGAGTAAGGGTTGCCATATAAACTGTCAGTCTATTTGGATATATTAGCATTTCTTTTCGAGAAGTACTCCGCCCTATGCATTTAATACTAACAAGCCCGCAAACAGCAGCAACCAATTCATGATTGGAAACGGAATACTTGATTTTCTCTCTAACTCATATTGGATCCCATAATATAATAAAGGCTTTGTCATGCAAATCTTTCACAAGAACAAGCTATAATCGATCACAAGATCACACAAATATATGCGAGTTGATCCTTTATCATTGCATAACAGGGGAAGGTAATAAAACTTGTCCAAGTATAGATTACATGTTTATTGTTCTCTCAACTAAGCCTAACTCTTTTCTCTTCTCAATGGTGTCTCTACGATTTGAAGACTACTTAATTTCAGTGATTTTTAGGCTATTTATAATTGTAGAGAATGTCAAAACTCGTGTGCATTCACATGCACAATCCATGGAAAGACATATGTCCATTGGCAGTTCCTTAACCGCCTAAAGTGCATAAAACTGACTTTGATGTATCTAACTCGAGCCAATATTGCTACACTTTTGCTAAGTGGTTATGGACCTCCAGAAATAATTATAACCTTATTTATAATTACCCCAACTTGTTTCTTTATCCAATCTGCGCGTAAAGCATGTAACTACTTGTAACCACATTTTTGTAGTCATTCTTGCACCATCTCGTGCCATAACTGACCAGGCTATGCCCTGAATGACGCTTAACTTAGATTAAAGTTATGCCAAAGAAAAGTTCCAAGTGTTACTTAGCTTGCTCTAGCATCATTAGCTTTGTTTGTTTCATAATTATCGGCATTTCCTGTACAATTTATATTTAATACTATCCTTTTGTAGGATTTAAAAATAATAAAGTCCAAAAAAAATGTACAAAGTCCACACAAAAAAAATCTAAAAAGTCCAAAAATAAAAGATTACAAAAATAAATACCCTAATACAATTTTCTAAAATTAAAAGAAATAAAACCCTAAAAATAAAATTAAATTAAAATCTTTGTCTTTCTTTTTTCGTTCTTTTCGCTTTGTCTTTAACTCTAAGTCCTTAATTAATCACCAAAATCTTTGTCTTAACTTTCTTTTTGATCCAAAACCTGTAGTAAATAGACGAATACCCAAAAACGTAAAATAGAACAAAAGAATAAAATCTAAAAATAAAACTAAACCTAAAAAAATAAAATCTAAAACTCTAACCTAAAAACAAATTCCCGATAGCGGCGCCAAAAACTTGGTCGTTTTAGAAAAATGGTAAAAATAGTTTGTTCACTGAGACTTGTAAAGAGTCATTTTAGGCCAAATTTTGATTTAAACTAGAAACTGAGAGTCAGGATTCCACCGAAATCACTTCTGAGTGATTTCTACAATGATTCTTTAACAATTATATCTCTTTTATTGACTCGGTTTCTTTGCCAAAAGTAGATTTCTAAAACATTAACTGTAAATCGTAAGCATGGCGCATCAAAAGCTCTTAAGTACCAGCATACACCATTAAACAGAATCACAACTAATTAGAAAAAATCGTAAATCAATTTAAAACTAAAAGTTATAAAGAATCAAAAATAGTTACCATTCATTCATGAAATATGGCTTCCTCCATTGTCCCAGTGATTAGATTTAGCTCATCGTGCTAAAACCACTCTCAAAAGATTGATACATGGCTCAAAAGTGCTTGAGAAGAAGAAAAAAATCAAAAATAATTAAGACAGGGAATTTGAGACATTTATAATAGTTACAGAAACTGTTTTCCCTGTCGCTAAAAGAAAGGAAGGAAACAGTTATAAAGAACTGTCCTGAAACGTAGTAAAAGAATAGGCTTTTAGCAACACAAACTGTGACTATTCTTCTCTGTAGTATGGTCTTCTCCTTCTCCGATGAACAGCAACAGCAGAAATTTTCCTTCCGAGCTTCCTCCTTTTTTTCTCTCCGATTGTGCTCTCCATTTATAGAATTTTTGTTGAAGAATATTCCTGTAACAGTAAGCAAACCAAACAGAAACTTGAAAGAGATTAATCGTTAGAACAAAACAGCACAGTTCAGACAACCACACAAGCACAGAGAGATGGAGTCGCATGTTCAACAGACTGCCCTTAACTCAATATTTGTCAGGTACACCTTTAGAAAGATGTTGCTATACCTTTAGAGATAACAAATTTGAATCCAGGATAAAACCACCTGATACCAACTCAGTTAGCAAGACTCGTTGGCCCGTTGTGAACTTAACAGTAGAAGAAAAATTAAGAAGTAAACTATGCGCAAATCAAAGCAAGAAGAGGGGAAAAGTCGTCAGGTCAGTGGCTGCGACTGGGGTAAGAAAAAATCTGACTATTGTTTTTCTTTTAAAGAAGAAGAAGACTGTTGATTATCAAACGTTAAAAATCAATTAATTAAACATATTTAATTCGAGATATTTAATTAAAAGATTTTGTTATTTAAACCTGATTTAAATTTATAAATTCAAAACGGTAAAATACTTAATGTACAAAATTAAAATATAAAACCGTTGGATCTCAGATGGGCACAAGCAGGCACTCGCAAGATACATGCAAGGCACACGCCAAGGCTCACGCCAATGGTCACACCAATGGTCACGCCAATGGTCACGCCAAGGCTCGCACCAAGGCTCGCACCAATGGTCACACCAAGTCTCACACCAAGGCTCGCACCAATGGTCGCACTAATGGTCGCACCAAGGCTCGCACCAAGGCTCACACCAAGGCTCACGTAAAAGCACACGCAAGCTCCGCAAGCCCGCGGTCCGCGGTGCTTCGGTGCGAAGCACAGCACATGTGTGTATTTTCCCACTAGTCCATTTCCTAAGTCCATATCCAATCCACTAGTTCTTTTTCCTTATATAGAACGTTTTTGGTAAAGAGGATAAACTTCCTCTTTGGTTTGCCCAATATGGGACAAACCAAAGGTTTCTCATTCACTAAGAAGTGAAATGGATGGCTCTATTTTTCCACCCCAAGTTTGGACCAGTGACCCTTGATCCCACTAAGATATATTAAGTAACAAAAATCATTTTAAGTAAGAATCCATTTTTAATTCTAACAATCCCCCACATGAATGAAGAAAGCGATAAATCAGAAAACCGGAAAACGAGAAATGCCTCTTAAGCAATAGGTGTCCATAAGGAATTGAACCTCTGCTTAGTGAGAAGTACCGGAACTACTTTATGGTCAGTGAACGCGATGTCTTGAATTGCCATGGTTTGGTGTAATTCATCAATAGCTCCTTACACGAGATATCTCTCAAGAGTGCTGTTAAGTTCACGCCGTTGTGTCCGTTTTGGCCCTAGACATATCCCGTTTCTCAGAATGCTCTAGAGAATCAGCTCAATTCTCATAGGAAGCGACCCACTTCCTCATTCATATAGGTGAGTTCTATCAAGAGTGTTAACTGCTACACCCCATTTCAATCTTAAATTGAAACTATATAACTCATTAAGACTTTATTATAAGTCATCCTCACATGCAGTCACACTATCACGTCTACACCATAGGGAAAGGACAGAGAAATTAATTCCCTGATAGTGTTTAATTTTTACCCGCCAAAAATTAGTTGTCTCATTCAAAACCTTGATCTTGGGATCTCCAGTCAGCAAAGTTGAGTATCCTTCATGGTAAGTTTTAATTTATGAGCTTAAGCCCCATCCCCATCGATGCATTACTAACTATCTCCTTGGACAAGCCTTTCGTCAAAGGATCCGCGATATTCTCCTTAGACCTGACAAAGTCAACAGAAATAACGCCAGTTGAGATTAGTTTTTTTAGAGAATTGTGCTTCTCCTGATATGAATAGATTTTCCGTTATAGTTGCTGTTTTTAGCATTAGCTATTGCAGCTTGACTATCATAATGTATAGATATAGCTGGCACAGGCCTATGCCAGAGAGGAATGTCTTCTAAAAAACATATTAGCCAAGCGGCTTCCTCTCCTGCTTTATCTAACGCAATAAACTCGGATTCCATAGTGGATCGAGCGATACAGGTCTGTTTGGAACTCTTCCAAGACACTGATCCACAGCCTAGAGTGAATATGTATCCACTCGTAGACTTAGAATCCTCTGAGTCTGCTATCCAGTTTGCATCACAGTATCCTTCAAGAACAGCAGGGTGTCTTTCATAACTTAAACGGTAGTTTAAAGTGTATTTAAGATACCTCAACACTCTGAAAAGTGCATCCCAATGTTCATGTCCTGGATTACAGGTATACCTACTAAGTCTACTCACAGCACAAGCAATGTCTGGTCTTATGCAGTTCATTAAATACATCAGACTTCCTATGACTCGTGAATATTCAAGTTACGAGACTCCATTGCCTTTGTTTTTCTTGAGTTTGCAAGAAGGGTCAAATGGAGTACTTGCAGGTTTACTATCAAACTGGTTAAATTTCTTAAGAACTGATTCAACATAATGAGATTGACTAAGACTGAATCCATTAGACTCCTTTCTAATTTTCATCCCTAGGTTTACATCAGCAGGACCTAAGTCTTTCATGTCAAAGTTCTCACTCAACATGTTCTTAGTGGAATTAATGATTTCTAAGGTTGTGCCTAGTATAAGCATATCATCAACATACAAGCATACAATCACACAGGAATATTTATAGATTTATTGTACACACATTTGTCAGCTTCATTTATTTTAAATCCACTAGAGAACATTACATGATCAAATTTTTCATGCCATTGTTTCGGTGCTTGTTTCAAGCCATATAAAGACTTTTTAAGTCTGCACACTTTGTTTTCATAACCCTTCACTACAAAGCCTTCGGGTTGGTCCATATAAATTTCTTCATCTAATTCACCATTTAGGAACGCAGTTTTTACATCCATTTGATGTATTTCTAGGTTATGAATTGCAGCGATTGCAATTAGCATCCTAATGGAATTAATTCTAGTGACAGGTGAATAAGTGTCAAAGAAATCTACACCTTTTATTTGTTTATATCCCTTAGCTACTAGTCTAGCTTTATACTTTTCCACAGTTCCATCTACCTTACGTTTTCTCTTGAAGATCCATTTACAGCCTATGGGTTTGCACCCTGGAGGTAAATCTACTATCTCCCAGGTTTCATTCTGAACAATAGAATCCATTTCACTAATAGTGGATTCTTTCCACCATGGAGCTTCAGAAGAAGTCATGGCCTCTTTATAGGTTTGTAGATCAGTTTCAACTAAACAGGTTATGAAGTTTGGCCCAAAATATTTTTCTATTCTAAGTCTTTTGCCTCTTCTAGGTTCATAAACAGATTCATCTTCTTCTATTGGTAAAATATGGCTAGAATAAGGGACATCTAGGGGATCATCACATATCATGCGAGATTCAGATTTCAACGGAAACACATTTTCAAAAAATGTAGCATCCCTAGATTCCACAATGGTGTTCACACCAATCTGAGTTTTCAGAACTCACAACCATAAACCTATAAGCAGTGGTGTGTTAGGGATATCCTATGAAGACACAATCAACCGTTTTAGGTCCTATTTTATTCCTCTTAGGTGGAGGAATAGAGACCTTGGCTAATCACCCCCACACTTTGAGGTATCCATAAGAGGGTTGTTTGCCTTTCCATAATTCATACGGTGATTTGACTGATCCTTTAAGGGGCACTCTGTTCAGGATATAGCAAGCTGAGAGGACGACATCCCCCCACAAGTTCGCCGGTAGTCCTGAACTGATTAACATGGCATTCATCATCTTCTTAAGGGTTCGGTTTTTCCGTTTAGCCACTCCATTTGATTGTGGTGAATAAGGAGGAGTTACCTCATGAATAATGCCATGTTGTGCACAAAAGTCTCCTATAGGGATAACATATTCACCCCCATGGTCAGATCTAATGGTTTTAATTGTGGTGTTCAATTGGTTTTCTACTTCTAATTTATATAATTTAAATGCTTCTAAAGCATCATCTTTCCCTTTAAGCAAGTAAATATGACAGTATCTAGTACAGTCATCTATGAAAGTGACAAACCATTTTTTACCACCTCTAGTTTGGATTGATTTCATATCAACTAAGTCTGAGTGAATTAACTCTAAGGGATTAGAATTTCTATGGACATTTTTCTTAAAGGGCTTCTTTGCATATTTTGATTCTACACAAACTTCACATTTATGTTCATATTCCAAATTTAATTTTGGAATGCAGCCAGAGTTTGCCAATTTGTTCATTGATTTATAATTTACATGACCAAGTCTACCATGCCAGATATTCAATGAGACAACAACATAAGAAGAATCAATTTTATTAACCTCAACAGAGGTTACAGATAATTTGTATAGCCTTCAGCCTTATAGCCCTTTCCCACAAAATCCTTTCCCTTAGTGATAATCACTTTCCCAGACTCAAATACAATCTTAAAGCCCTTATCATCTAGCACACCACTTGAAACGAGATTCTTGCAGATGTCTGGTACATGTAAAACTTCATTCAATGTGAGGATTTTCCCGGAAGAAAGCTTCAGCGAAAATTTTCCTTTTCCTGCAACCTGTGCTGCAGATGAATTACCCATATAGAGTTTTTCTCCTTCTCCTACCGTCTGATAGGAGGTGAACATGTCTTTACTTCCGCAGACATGTTTGGTAGCTCCAGAGTCTACCCACCAGTCTCTCACATTGGTAACTAAGTTAACCTCAGACACCGTGCCAGAAATTTCATTTTTACTACTTTCAACTAAGTTTACATTTGATTTCTTAAAATTTGCATCTTTGCGTTTTCTACAATGAATTGCCATATGGCCATACACACCACAAACATAACATACTCCCTTAATTTTACCAATAGCAGATTTTGGTTTTTGAAATGTACCTTTTCTTTGCGGGCCAGGCTTACGCTTGTTGTGGTCCAGACTTAGATTAGCAAATTTGTGTTCGATGACGTGAGCTTTGTTTGACATGTCTTTTGCAGAAGAAACATTCTTGTCCTTTGAACACAGCAATTCTTCAACTTGGATTTTCTTGCCCAATTCTACCATGGAAATTTCACCAGTTTCATGCCTTAGTCTTCTTGTATTCAGCCCAGGAATTTGGAAATTTTTCAATAACAGCAGAAACTTGAAATGTTTCATCAATAACCATTCCTTCAGCAATTATTTCATTAATAATTTTTTGCAACTCCAGAAACTGATCAACCACTGATTTATCATTCATCATTTTATATTCCAGAAAACGTGCAACCAGGAATTTTTTACTTCCTACTGTTTCTGCTTCATATTTATCTTGTAGTGCAGTCCATAGATTATAAGCATTGAAATTATCCTTAGCATTGTAAAAATCATATAGAGCATCTTCTAGGAAGTTTAAGATATGATTTTTGGCCATATAATTACTTCTCTTCCAACTTTCTAAGTCCTGTAATTTTTCAGGTTCATTCAGAGACTCATCAAAAGGCTTCAGAACCATCTCATCTAGCATGTAGAAACTCAGGAAAAATAACATTTTTGACTGCCATCTCTTGAAGTCCTTTCCAGAAAATTTCTGAGGTCTGTCAACATCAATCTTCACCATTGTTACAAAAGAAAGATTTTCAAATAATACAACTATTGAGTTAAGAATGTTGGAGAATATTCATGTAACAGTAAGCAAACCAAACAGAAACTTGAAAGAGATTAATCGTTAGAACAAAACAGCACAGTTCAGACAACCACACAAGCACAGAGAGATGGAGTCGCATGTTCAAGAGACTGCCCTTAACTCAATATTTGTCAGGTACACCTTTAGAAAGATGTTGTTATACCTTTAGAGATGACAAATTTGAATCCAGGATAAAACCACCTAATACCAACCCAGTTAACAAGACTCGTTGGCCCGTTGTGAACTTAACAATAGAAGAAAAATTAAGAAGTAAACTATGCGCAAATCAAAGCAAGAAGAGGGGAAAAGTCGTCAGGTCAGTGGCTGCGACTGGGGTAAGAAAAAATCTGACTATTGTTTTTCTTTTAAAGAAGAAGACTGTTGATTATCAAACGGTAAAAAATCATTTAATTAAACATATTTAATTCAAGATATTTAATTAAAAGATTTTGTTATTTAAACCTGATTTAAATTTATAAATTCAAAACGGTAAAATACTTAATGTACAAAATTAAAATATAAAACTGTTGGATCTCAGATGGGCACACGCAAAGCACACGCCAATGGTCGCGCCAATGGTCGCACGAAGGGTCGCACCAAGGCTCACGCAAAAGCTCCACAAGCTCCGCAAGCCCGCGGTCCGCGGTGCTTCGGTGCGAAGCACCGCACATGTGTGCATTTGCCCACTATTCCATTTCCTAAGTCCATATCCAATCCACTAGTTCTTTTTCCTTATATAGAACGTTTGAGGTAAAGAGGATAAACTTCCTCCTTGGTTTGCCCAATATGGGACAAACCAAAGGTTTCTCATTCACTAAGAAGTGAAAATGGATGGCTCTATTTTTCCACCCCAAGTTTGGACTAGTGACCCTTGATCCCACTAAGATATATTAAGTAACAAAAATCCTTTTAAGTAAGAATCCATTTTTAATTCTAACAATTTTAACCCTCCAAACTCGAAAGGATTATTAAACCATCAATTCTAAACCGATTAAACATCTAAAACACGTGTTAAACCTCTCCAAATCCGAATATAAATCTCTTCCTTTATACACGGCCGTGACTTCTTTCTCCATTTTTTTCGGCAAGAAAACTCTGATTTTGACGTGTTCAATTGTTGCTCCAACTTGATAACTCGATAATCTTCTAATCCAAGTAAAGAAATCCCATAAAAATCGGACTTCAAACAAATCAGAAAACTCTCTCAAGCGAAGAGAATATTTTCCCACTATTTTCGTGAATTTGAAATTTAAAGATGGTTGCCCATATCCAAAAATGGGGTGCCTTTAGCAAAAATCATGGGTGCCTTTATCAATTTTCTCGAGTGCTTTTATCACTTTTGAGCAGATTTTTTCACCAATATTTATTTCCTAAAAATACCTACAAACACATAAAATAACACAATAAGTACAAATTCGAGCACTAATAATACAAAGAATTAGGAACAAATTAGACACAAAAATGTGTCTATCACTCCTTAAAGTGTAATTTGGTCAAATGTTTTATATTTTGTGAAGTTATAGTTTGATCCTGGTATTTAAACTCTTAGCTCAAGGTTCACTTTCTAGTGTTATTTTTACACGCGATTGCTCAACAAAATCACTCTGCAAGGTCTCACGTCCACTACCTGCGTATGAGTTATTAAACTATTAATTCTCATAACTCTTTACTAGCATTAGATTAAATCAACAAATTATTTTTATTTGGACACCTAATAATCAATCAATCGGTCATCGGTATTCTTTATAGTAATAACAAACAATAATCATGTGAAAAACTCAAAATAGATTCATATATTTATTCAAGTCATGCTTAGAACTTAGAACATTCATCCTCAATAAAGTATGTGTTTATCCAATCATGGATTCAATAGAGCCAATGATATACATGAGAGAAAATAGAAAACAAATCATTATGATATGAAATCGCTCTGATACCCTAGCTTTTGCTCCTTGTGTGTTTTTTCCTCAAAGACTTGTAAAGTTGTGTCGTAGGTGTCTTCTTAGGGTTATGGAAGTCTTCTTATCTAGTCCTTACAAAATCTAAGTATTAGAATCCTAATGAGATCATGCTTCCTTGATTTAGAAGTCAAAAACACGTCTAAGAGGTGTCTCGCATCATGCTAGAATCGGCAACTTGAACCCCTAGTTATGCTTTTTGAAGCTCAAAAACAAAGTTTTTTATATCTCAAAGTGTCAAAAATTTGCAGTTATATTCTCCTTGAAATATCGATTCTCGAAGTTCAAGCACAAGCCCACTACTTATAATACTCTACCACCTTAGTATAACTTACTCAAATACTCCATAAGAAGTATAAAATCAGAGAGGTTTGTCCCTTGATCTCTATAAATTAATAAAGGTCCTTAGCCTTCGTACTAAGGAGGCCGGAGAATGCTAAAGATCCCCAATTATGTAACAAATGTTACTCTTAATAAAAATAAAGTTTCCTCTCTAATTCATTTGTGCTTAGCTTATCTACTTGGGTGTGTTGTATAATATTTATAACGACTACATTTTAGCCATAACACAGGAGAACAACGAATTCCACCAAAACCAAAATTACGTAGAAACCACTTGAAAGTCATAGGATGAAAGTAGAAACCACTTGAAAGCCATCAGATGAAAGTTAATTGACAACACAACCTCTACTGTTTCGATTACTTTCAGATCATTTACTTTCAAGCCTTCATTTGTGTTTAACATTTGCAAGTTATCTTCAATTCCAATTTACATTTTATTTACGACCTTTCAGTCTTTACAAGATTTCATTTATTTTCTATCAAACAATCAGTTCAATTTCGCGTTGAGATTTATATCTCATTTTTAAAGATCACAACAAAATAAGTTGTTTTATGAATTCATACGAGAAACATACATAAGAACTCACCCACCAGATCGCATTAAAAACCCTGATAGCTAACTCTGTCAAGTTTGCGCGCAAAAAACTAATAATTGTTTTATTAATATTTAATTCATATAAGAAAAATGCCTTTTCAAATAGAAAGGCTCACGAAAGAAGATACTTATTCTAAGATATTAGTTGTGATGCTTTTGATGAGAGAAAGAGTTTCCCGAGCTGACTAACTGACACTGGAGCCTAAGCGTAGAGGGCAGGTATACTGGGAGGGGGCGCATACATGTATCAATTAGTTCCACAGATAATAGGTCACACTCCGTACGCACACATGTAAGATCAGTAAGCATATGCGGAAACGGATATCAACTTGACGCAACTTCGAAAAACTAGATTTGGTGCGTACAGCCTCATTTTGGAGGCAATGTAAAGCGCAGGTAAATTTCATTTCAGCTTCAGGCACTCTCAGTATTCTCATTCGCAAAGTAAGGTACACGGACTTGCTAGCAATAGCATCATCCACATCTGAAGCATAATTTCCATCGCTTAACGCACGTGGACCTACTAAGCACTAGCATCTTCAGTATCCTAAACATAGTTTATAGGTCCCTTAAATCCAAAAGGGATTGCACCCTCAATGTCAACTTAATATCGCCTCATCATCACTGAATTTCAGCACCATCCGGAAACCCATCAAAGACAGTCCGTCGAAAGTCTAGCACTCATCATCTTTCATCAAGCTAGCCACAAGAAATCACGCCAAGTCATACGAAATATCTACACCAAGAAACAAAAGTCATGAACAAAAGAAGGCCACTCAAGAAACCAAAGAGATACATTGAAACGAAGAACCCACACCATGCCTAACAA
>JAJJMC010016105.1:1142116-1178727 GCA_023531435.1 Papaver californicum
AACCAAAGAGATACATTGAAACGAAGAACCCACACCATGCCTAACAAGCGAGGCATAAGGCACAAACGTAAAATTAATCATGTTAGAAAAATTCTCGGAGACACAATGGAGTGCAGCCCAAAATCGAAATCAACACCATCCTTAGCCGACTGAAGGAGCTAACTCACCTGGTCCACCGAACACTAATCAAAGAAACAAAGGCGGAGCCAGCGAGGAAACAGAACGGACAACGACACTAAACACATAAAAGTGTTTTATAGTCTAATGGTGAGTTTGGATGGAAAATTTTAAAGGTGGATTTATGAGTTGGGATTTAGTGGAATTACGTTTTCCTCGTATGTTTAGTTGCCCAAATCCCCTAGAATCAAGTTTCCTATAGAAATTACTTTTCCAATAAATTCTCCGTATGGAGTCCAAGCCCTTCCCTAAAATTTACTGGAAAACTCATCAAGAAATTTATTAACCCATTTTCTTTAATCCTAAAATTTTATATACATACAATTTTAAGATTCTAAAGATAACGCCAAACACTATATGGACTTTAAAAAATAGGAACTCTATAAATCTTAGATATTTTAAATGAGTTACTAAACACGTGAGAGATTTGTAATCCCATAAGATTATAAATTCCTCCGGATTGTGAATTCTACATCTAAACCCACCATAAGTGAAATCTGACTGTCAAATAGCGATCTTAGGTTACGATGGGTATCGACTTATTTGAAGGAAATTCTGACTTATTTGAAGGCAGTTCTGGTGAAGAGAGAATACAGAACCCCATGGGAGTTCTAATAACAAACTAAAGAAGATAATAAGCATGGCACACCAAGCTGGGATTTTTAATAACAATCTAAGGAAGACGGACATGAAAAGTGCACAATCAATAAGAAAAGTAGAGTAGCATAGGTACAAGTCTGTTTCTGTCCAAACCCATATGGTTCCAATAGAGGATTCGCAAATCCCATGGTTACTCTGGTATGCAACCTTTTGATAGTTTCATTATTATCACAACTGTAGATCAAAATTTCCGCTTAGAAACAGCTTGCAGTGCTACAGTAAAATATAAACATCTTAAATGGAGGAAACAGGGAAAAAACAAAGAAAATGTTCAGGGTATGAGTTCATATACTACGTTAATAAATCCAGCCACATTTGCTTTAATAAAAAAAGCCACATTTTAATGCATAATTTAGTCTTCATTTTCCATGTGAAGAAACTAAAAACGATAGAGGGGAAAAAGAAAAAGGGTACTCTAGTTGTACTCCATCCACATCTAAACAACTAGGAGATGGTGAATGAGGTTAAAAGAAGAAATAGAACTGGAAGCCGAAATAAAGAGTAACAGAAAGATAAGGATAACCATATTAAAATTTCAGTCCCTAATATAATTATTCATACTCATGACCATGATCCAACAGATAATTAGCAGCGAGCTCCTCATTCTTGTTGCATGCAAAGAACACCTCCAATACAACCGCTCTATCAAAACCCATCGCTTCGAGCTACAACAATACAGTATTTTCAATATAAATCATAAGCCACAATAAACAACACTAGAATTGAGACTAATTGGCATATTTTATAATACAGTCTCCGCTAGAGACCTTCAAAGATCGGTTGGGTGTAATAGTTCCTCTTAATGGATTAGACTTTATTGTTACTGTACTACTCCTGTTGAAGAATATCACATTCATCAAAATGGAAACCGTAAACTTACACGTTCAATAGCTTGCTGCTCCTCAGGAGTGACAGGCACTTGGGGCATTGCTGCAGCTAGCTGTTCCATTATATTCCTGATCCATAATGAACAGTAAGATAATCACGACATACACCTCAGCAGTAACTCCAACAAATACGCATGAGAGAGAGAGATAGAGAGAGAGAGCTTACTCCTCTCCTTCAACAGGTTCATTGATAAGGCGAAGGAAATCAGTTTGATGCTCCTGAATGAGCCTCACCAGCTGAGGGTTTTGCTTCCCTAGCTCTTGAAGCATAGGCTGCAGATCAAAACAACATTTATAAGTTACCAAAAGAAAAAACAAGAAACGGAATATTTACAGGCTTCAACGAATAAAATAACAAACCTGCAAGATTTGTGGGTTAGCTTGCACCATAGCTCGCAGAGCTTGGAACTACACAGGAAAAATAAGCAGATAAGAACTCCCAAGTTTCAGGTGAGCTATTAACATGCAAATGATAAATCCCCTTTCAATTGCATTTACCTGTGGATTGTTGCGTAAGAAGTCTAAGTTGCCTCCAGCAGCAGCATTATTCTCTAAGCTGGGAAGGCCCTAATTGACAAATATATGGAACTCAAAATAACAAAGAACTGACTAGAAAGATAAAAATAAAATAGATAAATATATATATAAGGAAATATATATATATATATATAGGGTGCACACCTGTGGAAAGAGATCTAACGGATTCGCATTGGGACCAGTAGAGGGAACCCCCAACTGTGCTGGTTCTCGAGCTTGGGCAGGAGGGGGTCCAGCTTGTCTAGTAGGAGCCTGAGGTGCAGGCACCACATCTGGTTGCTCGGGAATTCCCTAGTATATGTAATAAACCAAATAGCAGAATTGTCAAATAATAGATAAAGGTCACTGAGAAGCTAAGATAATTTAGTCTAAAGTAGTGTCAGATGTGTATATAGGACTATAAAAAGTGTCTATACCAATTCCCGGTATAGACTGCACATAAGTATTAAGTACTCGTGGATAATGACACAAAACTTGGTACAATTTAATAAGAGGTTAGTCAGTTAACATGGCGAGCTTATAGATAACCCTTGGTCATTGATTCGTAGCTGCAGACCAGGGAAAGAAAGAAAAAAAGAAAAACAACGAAAAAGAAAAAAAAAGAAAAAAACATTACGCTTAACAAATTTCGAGCTTCCAATTTCAATAAGAATCTAAATGCAGACTTTTAGAATTACTAGTAAGCACTAATCAATTCCAAAAGGCCAAAGCTAACAAGATATGCTTATCTACGATGCAATGTTGCAATCATTCAATTCCGAAAATGACTTACAAATAAGGACCTTAATTTGTACTTATCACTTACTAATAAATGAAGATAAAAAGGGCACAAACTGGAGGTATTTCGTCTAAGTGACCTGTTAAAACAAACTTACCGAGTATAAATAGTCAACAGCTCTTTCAGGGTTGTTGAAAGCAGCACGGAGTGCACGAACTACGGTATCTCTGTCCCAGGTCCCTCCTCCCATATCCAAAATCTCCTGAATAGTTTGCTCAAGGTTATTGCCTGCAACAAGATTTGATGCTGCTTGACCATATACATCTGATCCTTGTCTGCTTCAGAGCGTCATTAATAAGATTGGATAAGAGAGAGAAGCAATGCAAATAAACGAAAAAACCATCTGGTTAAAGCTCCACTTCTCAAAAAAGTTTAAATATTCCAGTCTCAATTGTTAGGACATAGTAAACATCACTACAAGAATAACATCATAATGTCTCCACCTTCCTTAACGAGGCTTTCAAGTTTAAATACCCGCTTTGTATGCAACTTTTTTATACTGATTATATCTATAAATGCTTTTTCTTACACATTTTTATGCACTTTCATCTATGATCACGTGCAATTGATCTAAAGACTGAGCTCTCAAAATCTGTCATGTTGAACAAGATCCACCACGTGTTCCTAAATCTAACACATATAATATGTGACCCGCATGTGATTATCTTAGTGTATATAGATGAGGGAGGGAGAAAGAATCTCACTGAGGTACGGGAACAGCTGCAGATCTGAGTAACAAGAAAGAAACAACCAGGACAACATTAATGTAAGCAACTGGACATTCTAAGTGATACTTTATTGCCAGAGTAAGGAATTGTAACACGTCAGATCAATACTTACAAGGCGGTTGGGAGAGTCGCAAGAGGAGCAGATGCAAGAGTAGATGGTGGTCTGTACAAAGAAGTAATAAATCACGTACCGTCGCATCATAAAAGAGGTAGAGAACATATCATGGATGATTATGTAAATATTAAGTACTCCGTACAAAAAAGGTAGCAAGGATACTACATAAGTTCAAATTCAACTGTATGTGAAGCCCACCAATTTTGAGAACAAAGATCACATAATAATCCTATATTTTTCTCAACTTCTAGAAATAATCAAAAAATTAGTAAATAACTAAACATAGTTGTGCTACATATATCATAACTCACCTCTTTTCTTACATCGATTTCCAAATGAATTAAGCTAACTATGCAATGACAAACCAAAAAGCATCTTAAATACCAGAATTATCCAAAATGATCAAAAAGTTAAACTCACTGAGGCAGAGCTGATGCTGGAGCCACAGCAGGAGGCGTTGAAGCTGCTGGCTGAACCTACACATAAAGATGGCTCTTAAGACAGATTACACGTAATTATTTTCACAGTTGCGCATTATGTAGTCCATCAAAGAACACGTTGACTAATCTATCTGCAGATATAACTATAAGACAGCAAGAACTGCTTCTTTATGTAATACTATACAACAATTGGATTTCTGGCTGTTTTATCATACCCGAGCCTTGAGAGTTTGTGTGGTTATCGCATCTTAAGGAAAACCATAAGTCATTTTCATTGTTATTTTGCTCAAACTGATGAGAACATTGAGAAGTAATAGATAAAGAAATAAACTGCATGCTACCAGAGTTTCTTTCAAAGATACAGAATACATCATATGCTCACCTGACCAGTAGGCGTGGCTGTTGTAGTTGGAGTTCCACTAGATGAGCTTTTAGTCTAAAAGATGCATCACAAAAAATATTGAGAACAAGATATATAAGAAATATAATATGCCAAACAATATTGAATATAAGACATATAAGAAATATAATGCATGCTGAATTGCTGATTCAATGTGCTAACATAGTACCCACTATACACGAGTAGATGAGAACCGTGAAACACTGTAAGGAGGACTACATAAGTTCTACGAAGTACCATAAACCAAGCTAGCTTTCTTAACATACATGCACAAAAGAATGGCTTGTGTCCAGTCCTTCTCGGAAACTAGCTTTATGTGTTGTTGGTCAGCGAGTTATTCAACAGGTTCTTCCACATTACCCACACAATGTTCATAAACCCGGTTTGTTATACAGTAGTAATGAATCGCCTTAACATACATGCACAAATATATGGCTTCTTGTCCGATCCCGCTCAGAACAATCCAATTTCATCTGTGACATTTGCCACTGAGTCATATCAACAGGTTCTTCCACATTATCCCACACTGCTCATTAACCTAGTTTGCTATAGTGATGAAATTCCTTAACCCTCTAATAGGTATTATCCAAATAGCATATTGTTCTAATAGTTAGACAACTTCCACATTTTTGCAAATCAATTTAACAGAAACATCAACCTTCTCAGTCTTCCCTCATCCTCATAGTAAGAACTCTCTATCAACTAACTGTCATCTGGCCTTTCTGGATAAGTTAGATGTGCCCCTCAATATTCCGCAAGCGCAAATAAATGCACAAAAAGAGATATAGGAACACATATGATGACCAAGGGACATAAGCCTTTTGCACATTTACGCACATAACACCCACCTAGTGAGTACTAGCATACTGAATACTGTACAGCAACATCTACTTAGCACTACACTTCATACTTACAAAAGCACACATCAATGTACATTAAATAATAGATTAGCAGATGTATTACCTTAGTCAACATAATAACAAGAAAACTGTTCTCAACAACTTGGTTTTCAGCCAACGTAGTGTCATCTTTAAGAACTTTTCCTTGATGAATAAGCATTTGTTGTGAGGCAGGGTAAACATCTGATCCCTGAGCAGTTTCTATGCTTTTCTTGACATCAGATACCTGCAGAAGACATTTAATGTAAGTTTCTGTGCTTTGAAAATAATCCAAATACAACAGTTGATCACCATGAATCCATGAAATATAGAAAATACAGTAAAAAACTTTTATCACCAGTCAATAAAGAGATCCAATTTGTATAATTATTTTGATATTTGAAGGAAAAAAGATGTCAAAGGGACGATGGGGAAGAGTTGGATGGCAATACTGCGAAGAAATATAATAGCACAAAAAATTAACCCAAATTGGTTCACCTTGCTAAACATGAAACTGGACCAGAAAGGTTGAAAGAATTTTCAAATGGAAGTAACAAGAAATACAAAAAAATTCAGTAGAATCTCTTTAAAATAAGTCCTAGCACAAGCGCTATCTAGCCAAGTGCATTATGGGACAGATAATTCTCATATCAATATTTTGCCAGTGCCAAACCATCACCTGATAGATCCCCAACAACTGATGAATATGAAAAAGATTATTACTAATGCTGTGATCAGCATGACGTATCATTATCAAAATGAATCAACAAATGAACTACTTACTGTTTTACTCTCTAATCCAGGTTTAAGTCAACTAGGTTTCTTAAGTTATTATAAAATTTGACCTGATCAATAGCCAATTAGCCATTGTGTGTGATAGTGAGCCTTCCCTGATATATATACCCCATGAGGATCTGTCTTGATATTGGTTTTTGCAGGAAAAGAAAAGCTATTATTTTCCCATGAAGCCTATGTATTAGCCAAAACATGTTTATTACGCTTGCTGCATTATTGGACTACAATTAAGGTTGGACGAATCCACTTCGAAGTCCAAGCTCTCACTAGTGAGATGTGCGCATTTTCAAACCAACTATTCATAATGTTGTACAAATACTTAACATTTTCATCGTACACGATCAAAGAATAACATAAGCTCCAAAGTACAGAGATTGTACACTAGCTGCTCTGTTTTGCTATATTTCCTCATAATAAAATAAAAGTCGCTTAACATCAAATAGTAGAGGAACTGGGCAATCTGCGGATTGTGCATCTATCTGCCCGCTTTCGTATATACAGTAGGCTAACCTAAACAGAAATCAAACTCTGTCACCTAACTTATCAAAACTAGGTTTCCATGACTTGCCTATGATAAGTCTAAACCCTAGCATTCTCGTGGCCAAAAAAAAATCGCGAAATCATGAATAGAAAATCAAAATAACATAACCCTAATTTCTATAAAAGCAAACCCTAGAATCAAGAATAAATAAACATGTGATGAGTAACATACATTAGCATCAGGATTAACTTCTATATCGAACTTTGAATTCTTGAGATTTTTCACTGAAATCTTCATAATTTAAATTTTATTTTTAAATCCTTCTAAGTCTCGAGAAGATAAAAGAGGAGTAGAGAATATATACTATATAGTTTGGGGAGAGATAGGAAAACCAAAGAGAGAAGTAAAGAACTAATGAAACATCCAAAATTCCTGAATCCTCCTAATTCTTTTTTCAACGGGGTTTCACCCCCTCTCTCTCCCCTGTATATATGAAGAAACAGCTAGATTTCTGTATGTCTTTTTCTCTATCTCTAGAGAGTCTTAAGCGTCTGCATTTATCTCGCGGGTCCCACTGTTATCTTGCACCTCAGATTTTTTTGAAGCATAACACTTATTAATCTACTAGATGGCTATTATTAAAGGGTATATGATATTCATGTTCAAATACATTGGACCAATATGTCAAAAAAATTATAGTAATATGATATTGAAGTGAGATGCGAGTAGCATTCTACGAATTCGTAGGGAGTAGTTGTTGAAATTGGCAAGGTGGGACGTGATGATGTTGTCAAGGCTCCGCAGGGTTTCGTCGAATGTTTTCCACAAGAAAAGTCGTGCTTTTGGTGGACATGAGTATATCCATAGAAACTTGGTTGTTGGTGATGTGGTTCGTTGCAATTGATCAGAGATGCTAGTTAGACCTTTATCTCCAGATGTTGCGGAGTACTGCTCAAACGACTTATGTTTACCTTTTTGTTTTACGGCTTTATCCATAGCTTCAAAATGAGTCTTTAGCTTTGAGTGTGGTTTGAAGTAGAATATGATCTCTTCCCTCGAAGGATATAGCTAACAATAAAGCTAATAATCACTAATATTGCTAAAGCTACTACAAACTATTACAACTGGAGGATAAAAACAAATAATGCTTAAACTAAATAGATCTTCTAGTCTAAGAAGAAATGAAGTAAATACTAAACTTATAAACAGATATGGACCAAAAGAAAAAGGTATGAAGAAGTTAGTTTATCGTCCCTTGAAGAACTACACCTAGGTTATGTTGCTAGATTTCTATGATATAGTAGAGATATATTGTGTGAATGATGATGCTCCATTAAAGTGATATGGTTGTTCAATTTGTTGTGGTTAATTACTCAAGCCATCTAGTCCTTAAGAGAACCAAAAAAGGAGATGCAGTGCGCCAAGCTTCGAAAGTCATTTAGAATTTGGTTATTGTCCGCCACATAGTGATTGAGGTTGTCCTCATGTTCTTGGTACACACCTCAATAATTAAATCCCAATCTTCTTCAGTTGCAAATGTCTATAAAGAAACTGAATGATCACATACCTGCACCATAAATAAATCCCCAAAAGTTGTATGTGTCTCTTGATGAATAATTGGAAGTGAAACTCAAACCTAAGCATGTGGCCCAAACTAAAATGCTAACCTGAAAAATCAGTGATGCTGGTAGAAGCAAGCCTTTAAAATCCTTTTAGAATTTGGGTAATGTTTATTCCAACGCCTGATCACATAATTCTCAATCTTCTTCAGATGTAACTGACCATAGAGAATGTGACTGATCCTAAACTTGTACCATAAATAAATCCTCAAAAAAATAACCATGTCTGTTGTAACCTTGTCAAAACTCCCAAGAAACATAATGCAAACTTGATATTAAAGATGTTAAACTCCAATTTCGAAAAGAAACCACCAACAAAATAGACCTGCCAAATGAATTGATATGTGACAGTAAAAATATGTTCGGTCTGGTGGCACAACAAAGACGAATTGCCTTCCAACGTCCAGGTTTAATGCATTTTCATAATAAAACATCATACGTGAAGTATCACAAGTCCAAACATATGACATGGTGAGATAGGCCACAGGATTCAATGTAGTATAAGGTTTACATAAAAAAGGGAAGTATATAGTATTTCAAGTGAACCAAGGAAGAATATAGAGTAAGGATTAGATGCACGAATGTATTTAAATATGTTGGAAAGATAAAATTACTGGGAAGTTTAAAGTTTAATTTTGGTTTTCTGGTTTTATAAAAATGAGAGGATAATCAAGAGATGCAGGGCAGACAAGAGATGCAGGGCAGACAAGGGATGCAAAGTCTTGATTTAACAAAGTTTATAGTATAACAATTGCAAACAACATGAGATTTTGGTATGGTTAAATATTGAAGATACAGAGGCACCAAGAATTACCATGTAAAAACAACATCACACCTCATGGAATTAGGGATTTGCATCTCAAGGTATTAAAGACTTGAGATATTGATTAGAACCCAAAACAACAATTCAATTCCGAAGCAACATGAGATGTGAAATAAAAGTTGTAATCAATGAAGAACAACTCCAAAATTCTAATTCGAGCAATATATCAAAGCATCATCATCATCATAAGGACATAAATCACAATAAACATGAAAATATCACATAGATCTAGCATATTAAAACCTAACATGATTCTTTAGGGCCGGTAACCCCACATTAGCCGATTGAGATGAAGAAAATCGGTAAAAATTTAGGGTTAAAAGAAAAAAAAAACTCGAAAAAAACCGGAAATAGGTGGGAACGCATTGATGATGAGAGTTAAAAGACAGACAATTGATCGAATAAAAGAGAACAATGAGATGGATGATCAAGAGCAAGGATGAGATGCTTAGATTTGCTCGGCTAGGTTTTTTTAACACTCTTGTCATTATTCGTATGGTTAAATAAACTTTCGGCCTCTCTTTTCTTGAGACATAAGCAACTCGGTCTACGGGATAGTTCGGGTGTTTTACAATTCAAGTGTCATTTATTTTACAAAAACGAAAATTTTGTCCATTATTTGGTCGGTCATCCGTGATTCGGGAATAATTTGAAACAACGTCGTATGTATATAATTTGTTTTAGATATATAAATCGGTATACAAAATTCGGTACATATGTTGTATATAATTAGGTATTACTAGGGTCTACAGCCCCAGATTGAGCCTACAAGTTAGTCGGGGCCGTAAAAATCTGTTAAAGTTAAGAAATCTAATTATATTAGAAAAAGTAAACTCTTGTGTTTCCTTTGTAGCTGTTATTTTCACATGGAATTTTCCTTAACCTGTCACGTAGCAGGATAAAAATTATAAACACAAAACTAATGTTTTTGTTTGCAAAACGATATACGCAGGCTGTAAGGGATGTGCCTCGAAAATCCCATAGTACCCAAAAAGATCGTGTATCTGTTGAATAGTTATCGGATTGAATGTTCATCTGTTGTTGAACTTTCTCTTTTTCCTTAGTCAGTATCCTCTTTTCATTCTTAATTTTACTACCTAATCTTTTCAATTCTTGTTACTATGATAATGTTCTCACTCTCTCGTCTATTTTCAGTATAATCTTTTTAATTTATTTCTTTTAGTTAGCCAGTATTGATACATGTGGATGTATTCATTCTAGTGTTTTCCTATTACTCTTTTCATTTTTAACTGGATTATTTGTTGAAATAATTTTGTTTTGTTTCTTGTGTTGGTTCATGGATAACTAAGTTGTTAGTTTTGCAGCTTTTCTTGTAGGTACCAGTTAGAGATTTGAAGCAGTTGTGCACAATAACATCATTGTTGAACTATAAAGGTTGTTTTCCCTCTAGGTTAATTATATCATTCATTCAGTTTGCATAAAGTTGGATGATCAATCATTTTGCCTACCTATTCTGATCAACAAGTTTTTAGTTTGTTTGATCTTGATTGATTGATCTTGATAGTTTGATCATTTAGATCCCGTCAGTTACGGTTTTAATTATCAAAGGACTTTAATTCCGGCTTTAACTCTCAAATAAGGTATGTATGTTACTTATCCTAACTGAGACCTTATCACGATTTAATTCAAATAAGGTGTTTACATTTCCTATCCCTTAATTTTAGCTCATTTATCTCAATTTACGGTTTTTACCGTATCTTCTTATTTACGTCCATAATTAATCTCTTTCTTAATTAATCCTGCTATATATTTTCTATCCTTTTTACTTACCTTTTATCGAATTATTCTTAAGACTCCTTCCAATTGAGGATTTGATTTCCGACCACTGATTGGGATCTCTGGTTATATTTCTTTCTTTTTTGTCGTTAGATTGGCGTTTTTTGCTCTTTTAAAATTTATTTAGTTTCCTACGTATTCACTCGAGTAACTCTTTATTTCTCTCACTGTTCTCATATACTACTCATCTTTACTCAGATCCGGAAGCTACAACCTTCTCTGCCAATCTATTTTGTTTCAAATCATTTTCATACTACCTATTCTTCAATTACTCTTTATTCTTTCTAAACTCAAAATCAAGATGAACACTCTCAGCTCCGTATCAACGAAATAAGATATATGATTTAAAGATCGAGTTTTTTAGCAAATAGGATTCAAATAAATAATGTTCTTGGACAAAGTGATATTAACGCAGAAGTTAATCAATGGGAAAACAATGTTATTAGACAAATTATCTCTCCATACTATTACCAAGCTCATACTGTTGAGTTGGAAATCAAGGAAATATGGAAAAATTTAAAGAAATGGAAGTTAAATACATGGCGGGTAATACTTTTGTCTTAAGGATGAATAGCAAGGCAACACAGTTCATGGTCCTTAATCAAGAACCATGGGATTTTATAGTTTTTTTAATGGTGATTAAACCATACACTCCGAGATTGGAGATTAGTGATTATGATTTTTCAAAACAAACTTATTTGATCCATTTATAAATCTCCAACTTGAACATTTGAACCTATAGTGTGTTAGTAAAATTATAAAGAAAATTGGTGTTCCAGAATCAATTGATCCACCTACTGCTAATCCTAGATTTGGAAGAATAATGAAGGCGTGGGTGCTAATTGACATCACTCATCCGTTGAGAAGAGCTTGGGTTAATACAACTAATGGTCAAAATGTGTGGATAAAGTTCATTTATGAAAATGAACCAGAGGAGTTGTGTTCCGAATGTCGCACAATAGATCATTCGGATGACAACTGTGAAGAGGTCGATATCCAACTGAAAATAGAAAGTTTAATTGAAGAGAAGTCATCATTTATAATCAAATGATTGAAGCGGAAGATGCACTACAAGGTGAGTATGATCCTGAATAAGAAATTGAAAAAGGAAATGGATGTCGATAATATGGATGAGGATGAAGATAATAGTGATGTTTTGAGTGCAACTGTGGAAAATCCACCAGATCTGAGTACTCAAGAAAATGCTGCAAACTAGGTACCATTCACATCTATTTTCCTCCGAGTCATTCCTATTCTCATTATAATTTCTAATTTTTATAGCCTTTGCACTATTGCTTACTTATCTTTGAATTTTTACGTTTTTATTCATTTTCAAAATACGTTATTAAGTCATTATTATAAAATTCCTAGGTTTCTTATTCTCTACATAAATTTCTTAGTCATTCTTTTCACTTTTAGCACTTTTCCTATATAGATCGAAAATGAAAATCATATCTTGGAATTCCAAGGTTTTAAATCCACAACCACTAGGAATCATTTGCATGATCTCATTAGAACCCAAGACCCTGATATGATTTTCCTATGTGAAACAAAAATTGGTGAGATCCAACTAAAACCCCTCTTTTTCAATATCCAAATCATGCTTTTATTGAACCAGGGGGTCTTTCTGGAGGCTTAGTTATTTTATGGAGGGGTGGTTTTACCTTTGAAGTTTTAGATAATACTAGGAACATGTTCAATGTCCTTCTTCAAGCTGATATGAGTCAACCCGAATGGTTGGTTACATTTATGTATGGTTATTCTAGTTACGCTAAGAAAAAAGATCAACGGTCTTTTGTTCGAGATTTTAGGAAATAAAATATCCCAACCTTGGATTGCTTTAGGAGATATTGATATTTATTTGCTTAATGATTGTGCGAGTACTTATTCCTCTATTAATGGTTGGGTTAATTATATTATTCTTGAGTGTGATTTGGAGGATTTCGGGTTTGTTGGCAAAAACTACACCTGGACTAGTAACAATCTTGGTACAGGCCGTAAAAGATATAGAATTGACCTTGCCTTAGGTAATGACGATTGGAATAAAACTTTTTCCTATTCTAAACTCTACCACCTAAACCGAATATGAAGTGATCATAGTTATGTTTCTATCTGATTCTACTAATATTCCTTGTTGGAAGCCTTTTAAAATTTTCTTCACTTGGCTTAATGATGATTCTTGCACCACAAAAATAGCTAATGCCTAGAATATTAGAATTTCAGGATCTTCATCCTTTCAGCTAGTTAAAAAGCTTCATTCCACTAGACGTGCTTTATCTAAATTGAATAAATATCACTTTGGTGGTATTAATACTCAATTGGATGGTCTTCAAGAATAACTTAATATTCTTCAAGCCAAAGATTTCTCTATGAATAATCACTCTCAAATAGTTAGAATCAATGAAGATATTGGAGGCTGCACAAGATCTAGGGATATTTTTCTGAAAGATATGTATAATAACACCAAATAGTTCCACACTAAAACAAATAGAAAGAAATCTAGAAACAATATAGATACTCCTCAATACCCTAATGGTAAGTGGATTCACTCAAGAGATGATTTGTCACAATATTTTACAAGTCATTTAAAAAATATAAGTACTTCAATTCCACTAGTTATTTAAGAAGGTTATTTTAGCTCTCTACCAACAGTTATTTCAGAGGAGAATAATGTAGATATTCTCAGAATCCCAAGTAACGATGAGATTCATGCTACTTTTAAAAGTATGGAAAACTGGAGTGCCCCAGGACCATAAGGTTTTCAAGCAGGTTTTTATAAATCTCAATGGAATATCATTGGTGAGGATGTTTTTCAAATGGTTAAAAGATTTTTTTTCAAACCAAGCATATCCTAAAAAGATATAAACAAAACCTATATCTCCCTTATCCCTAAGAAGAAAAAACCATTTTGTCCCATAGATTTTAGGCCAATTGGACTATGTAATACTTCTTACAGATCATCTCCAAGATTATGGTAAACATAATGAAGCCACTCAAGGAAAAGATTGTATCTCCTTACCCAGTTGTTTATGTCTCAGGTAGATTAATAAATAAAAATATTATTATTGCTCAAGAAGTTATTCACTCTACGAAGAAAAAAATAGGTCAAATTGGTTGGATGGCATTAAAGCTAGACATGTCCAAAGCGTTTGACAAATTGGAATGGAATTTCCCTTTTAAAGTCCTCAAATATTTCGGGTTTGCAGATGACTGGTGCAATATGATATACCAATACATTAGCACTACTACTATTTCAGTGTTGCTTAATGGCTCACCTTGTGAAGATTTTCAACCAAAAAGGGGTATTAGATAGGGTGATCCTCTATCACCATGTCTTTTTATTCTGGTTATGGAATTTATTTTTAGAAGTCTTTCTGAAGCTCCAAACAACATGACAATTAGATGTATTGAAGTGGCTGCTCAAGCTCCAACCATTAATCATTTGCTTTTTGCAGATGGATGCTTGATTTTCACTCAAGCAACTCTCTCCTTAATAAACAATCTCCTACAACTTTTGCAAGAATTTAGTTATCAATCTGGTCAAGTTATTAACTTTGATAAGTCATCCGTTTATTTCAGCAAAAAAACTAAACTAGCATGGAGTTAAAATAATGAGCTCTAAAGAAAAATACCTTGGATCTCCACTAATTCTAGGTAATTTTAAGCAAGAAGCTTTCGGTGCTATTAACAAATCTTTTGAAAGGAAACTTGTTGGTTGGTCTTCTAAGTTCCTAACACAAGCAGGAAAAACAACTATGGTAAAACATGTTCATAATTCAGTTCCTCTTTGTCAAACGGGTACTTTCCTGATACCAAAAGAACTTACTGATCAATTAACTTCAATTCAAAGTAAATTTTGGTGGGGATATAATACCAACAGGGGTGCCAACTTAATTTCCTAAAACAAAATGTGTAAGTCAAATAATTTGGGAGGTTTAGCAGAGATCTGAAATAACTAAATTTGGCTCTACTAACTAAGCTTGTCTGGAGAATATGCAAAGGTTCTAATCAACTATGGGTTCAAATTCTGAAACCCAGATATTTCAAGAATGGCAACGTACTTCACAAATTCTATTCCTCTAAGAAATCTTCATGGGTCTGGACTGGTATTGAGAAAGGTTTAGCTATAGTTTAGGAAAATTACTTTATAAAAATTAATAATGGTAAATCCACAAAAAATTGGCTGGATAGATGAATAATTACCATTGATAATCCTCAGTCCCAGCTGACGTTAACTATCGATCCTTTGGATATGTCTCTGAACTCATCGATCCGGATACCGACAACTGGAATATTAGTTTGATACATCAACTTTTTGATAATGATACCGCTATCTTGATTATGTAAATGTTTGTGGATGTTACTAAATAAGACGTGTTGATATGGATGCCAGCCAAAGATGGGAAATTTACAGTTAAAAACGCATACACCAAAATCTCTTACATTGGTTCCAATACAATAACTGACGACAATAATATCAACAAGTGTGTTTAGAGGGCTTTATGGAACGGATAGGAAAACTTTAGAACACCTTTTATAAAAGTGTAGGCATTTGAGAACATAATGGAGGATAATAAATATAGATATTGATGCATTCAGCAATAGATGTAATTCTATTACTAAATGGATTACCTCTTGGTTCTTAAATATTGGTAGAAAGGAGGATGAACAATTCTGCAGATGGATTGCTTCTCTAATAATTGGTTCTTGGATCATTTGGAAAGACAGATGTGAGTCTGTTTTTCAAGGAAAATTTCTAAACCCCTACAACTCTGTTTGTCGAATAAATTACTATCTTTCAAAATGCATCAACGAAACATCAAATAACAACAACATCACACTTAAATAATTCAATTTTGCACAAAATATTTCTGAACGAAAACCACCTGAATTGAATGTTGTTAAATTTAATATAAATGCTTCTTTTGACTATGATAATACTCAAATGGGTTCTGGTATAGTAATGCGGGATCATACAGGACAATGTGGAGGCATCAAAGGCACCTACTCAGATGGCATCCTAGGACCTGAAAAATCAGAATGTATGGTTGTTCGTGAGGCGCTTAGTTGGGATAAATCTAAAGGCATTGATAATATCCACATTGAAGCTGATGAAAAAATGGTCATTCAATCTATCACTAATTGTACTTCTCTTGTTCAGTGGGAGAATAAGAGTATCATTAATGAAATAAAGTTTAGGTCTTTAGATTTTGCTTTCTGCTGTTTTATTTTTGTAAAAAGAGATGATAACCAAGTAACACATGATATCTCTCGTTTAGTTAGGGATAGTAAACTCAACATTGAAAGTTATCATAATTATCCATCTTTAGTTTGTAACTTATTAGATAGAGATCACAACTCCGGTTTTGATTAAGTTTTAATAATAATTTTTCTTTTATAAAAAAAAAAAGAAAAGAAAAAGTAACCTCTACATTAAGGTTGACCATGATTAGGTTAGGGTTAGTTTTGGTCAGGGGTTAAATCTATAGGCTAGCCAGAGCTTTTGGCTCTGGTGGTTAGTTAGTCGGGTCACAGTAAGAATTCGTTAGTTAGAAACCACACAATTAGGAAACAACGATTCTTCTCAGCCCATAGTCAAAACCTATCGTCAAACCCACCGCTGATATGGTGCTCAGGTGGCTGCTCGTGCATATCTGAATATGAATTTCATAATTTATTGAATTTTTTATCTTTTTGATGCAGACACTAGATTAGGTTTCATAGTCATACAATTACTTTTTTGTGCTACTCACTCAGCCGATCTGGTGGAAAACCAAAAGTTCTTTTTTTTTTTCTATTCTTCTTCTTCATTTGTAAAATTAGATTTTCTTGATTTTAAAATAATTTAAGTGCAAAAGAATAAAAAACTATAAAAGAAATCATAAACATTAGAACTGAAATCTGAATACTTTCTTTCTACATTTAACTATTGATCCTTACAAATTAAGCAACCATTCACACTTTTATATGTGCATGAATTATGCACTCATGTAAATTGATCTTATACTGCAATACTTTTATCATGTGCAACAAATATGTACATACTAAAATCAAGGTGAGAAAAGGTATTTTTTAAACTTTTCTGTGCAACTAGTATGCAATGGTGATTCCAAACAGTATCACATCACATAACCTCATTTAATTGAACCAAATGAGCAAATGCAAAATGATTTTATTTGTATATATATATCCCAGTTGCATGGTATATGAACCTAATACAACAATAAATCAATAACAAACCGAGATAAAAATAGTATAATAAGAAATTTTTTTAGTACTTTTGCTAACTGGTTTTTTCGGAATGACTTTGGGTTTTTTTGTTAGTGATTCATTAAAATCAGTTTCGGTTTTTATTCTTGTTTTTTTTGTTATAAATCAGTGTCTTCTTCTTGTATTTATGGTACTTTATTCTTCTACCGGATCAATTATTATTTATCTTGTTCTCTGTTTTTTTTTTTTTGTTGATATAGATCTGGATTTCTTCTACAACTATTTCGAATTAAAATTTCAAACAATTACAAACAAAAAATAATAAAAAACAACTCACAAACCCTATAACAAATTATACGTCTAATTTATCTATTAATTTTTTGAAGAAATTTATATTTTTAGTCGTCACTAAAATCTTGAGTTCAAATTCCATTGTTTTAATGGATTTTAATTGGTTTTTATAAGGTTTTTAAAAGTCGTTTTAATAGAGATTTTTAGGAGAGAGAAATAAGAGACCGACTATGGGAGAGAGGCGAAAGCAAAATAATATCAAGTCAAATGATCTATAACAGGTGTATCCAATTAATTAATAGAGGGAAACAATATTTTCTTACATTTCAAGTTGTTTATTAAATATGTTAGGATTACGTAAATAATTAGTTTGTTTTGAATATAACTTCAGAACCATGAAAAACAAGACCCATATTTTTTAGAATTACAAGAATAATTCTCTTTAAATCATAAATCAATAATTTATATGAGAAAATTGCTCTATGCAAAATTTGTGGAGCGGTTGTCTCATGATCGCGCAGTCATCTAATGGTCGCACGATTATTCTATGGTTTTTTTGACTGTTAAAGCAATTCCAGTAGGATTGAAAAATTGGCTAAAATGCCAATTATGCCTTCACAGTGAGATGGTCAAACCCATCGACTCAACCTGAGCTATTCAATGCTTTGGGGGAATTTTTTTTAATAATTTCAAGAGGAAACTGAGAATCCAAATAAACGTGACTCATCCGGGTTGTCGGGACGTTTTCGTGCAATCATCAAAGAGATGAACATTTGGGAAAGTGTGATGATGCAGGTGAATCGCCAAAGAGGAAGCAGTTATGGAGAAGCCTATATAGCAAGTTGCATTTTAGTTTTTTTATTTGATTTTTAAAACCTTTATCAAGTTGTTCTATTATTAACTAATTTATAAATGTTGAAACTGCAGATGCGAAAAAATCGAGAGCATGGAAAATCAAAGAAAGTTCGACTTTCAAACACAAAGCATATTTCCACATCCTCAAAGTCATGAACCGATTTAACCTGAAACTGTTGAATGTATATCAAGTACCAAAACAATCCCCTTACGAGACGCCAAATGTTTCTCAAGGCTCTCCACCTGCTTATTATTCTTCAACAGAAACAACCTCAACCTCACAACCCAATATATGCGACTCCCAGCATGGTAATTCTAATCTTAATGTTCATGGAAATACATAAAGATATGATGGATTGGGCAACGAAAAAAATAAAAGGAACACAAAAGCGGCTCAAGAAGCCGAAAATTCTCCAACTTCAGATATCAACTTTCAAGAATTTTTTGTAAAACAAGAAAAAAATGCTATTGTTAAATTAGTAAAGCATAATAAAATGGCTTCAAAAATTAGGAAAGGTCGCAAGGTGCTTGAACAAAATCTTTTTAATGCACACATGAGAGGAATCTTGGGAATAGACACGCCAAAGATGAATCAGACACAACTGTGACTCTGGCAAGAAGAAATAAATCAAATTCAAGCACATAAGGCACAACAACACCCTAACTCAGTTGACGTTGATTATAGTGAGGAGGAGAACGAGGATGGCAATAATGTCATTGTTACACTGGTTTAGTTTATTAGTTTTAAATTTTGGATGTAATAGTTTAATTTAATTTCGATGTAATCCTTTGTTTTGCATTCAATTTAATCCTTAGTTTCAATTTCAACTTCAATGTTGTTTTTTTACCAACTTGATCTTTAATTTCAATTTTAATATTTGTTTGAGTCAAATTACACACATCAGATTAAAAAAATATGACTGAAATAGTAACTATAATTTTATTTTTTATTTTAAAAAAAACTAAATCCTGTGAGGGTTTCTTCTTCCAAAATCAGCCCACAAGTGTGCAGTGAGATCCTCCCTTAGCCTTAAATATAAACATTTGTTTTGAATTCTCTCTTCTATCATTTTATACTCTTTTAAGGGCACAACATGATCTTTCCTCAAATCTTAATGTGGATAACTTGTCCAACTGGGATCCCGTCGGTGCTCCTCGATTGTCATATTATGCAAAATGATACAGGTGAGCATAAAGCTATTTATTTTTATGGGTTTATACGAATGATATGGTCCACAAATTATATGGAACTTCTTCTTCAAAATTCCAAATGCTCGTTCGACATCCTTCCTAACCGCCATATGCTTACGTTAAAATGTTATTTTGCACACTCGCCTGCGGGTACCTGAGTGTAAGCTTGAACTAAAGTTGATCACTGTGGATAAATTTCATCTGCCATAAAATATCTTATGTTATAATTATTGTCGTTGACAGTGAAATGTGCAGCTTGAGCATTTCCATGCTTCATTTCTTCAAACAAAGGCGATTTATGCAAAATATTGATGTCGTTATTTGAACCCGGGAGTCCAAAAAATGCATGCCATATCCAACAATCATAAGAGGATGTCGCTTCCAGTATAACAATTGGTTTTGTGTAGTAGCCCTTATACTGACCTTGTCATGCATAAGGACATTCGTGCCACACCCAATGCATGCAATCAAGGCTACCTAGCATTCCAGGAAAGCCTCTATTGTTGTTTTCAGCTAGTAGTCGGTCGACATCATCTTGCGTTGGTTGTCGTAAAAAACGTGGACCAAAATGGTTGACTACAGTTTCACAATTTTTTTTGAGATTTTTGTATGTTGTTGTTTTTTCCATACGATAGTACTAATCACAGGCATCCACATGCACACCATAACCTAAAATCTTTGGGGCCACAGTGACCTATTGTTTCAGGACTATGTCCTTGTATGTTTAGTACATCAAATTGATAGTTGAATTTAGGGTTTACCTGCCAAAGTTCTCCGATAAACCGTGGACCAAGTGTTGTGGCATGCAGAAGTGACGTTGAAAATATTCATCAGAGTACACACTTCTATTAATAAAATAATCACGCAACATTTGTTGATGTCCTTCCTCTCGATATCTCCGCGTCCATCTTCTTGTAAATACGGCTCTTGGTTTTGGAGCTCGTGGTATTTCCCCTGAGTATAATTGTGTCATATGGTTGGTCATCCTTCTCTCATCGTCTGAATCTCCATCCATTTGATCAATCTATTGCACAATTCCTTGAGCTTGTTGGAGTCATATTTCCCAAAATATTTGTGCTTCTTCATTTTCCAAGTTAGGATCCATATAATAAATGAACGTCTGAAAACAAATACTAATATGCTGAAGAAATTGGTTTTTTTTTTTTTTGGTGAAAATAGAGAATTAGAGAAGTTGAGTGTGTTTAAAATTAGTGAATAAAATAAGCTTTATATAGAAATATAACCATTGGGGTAAAAAAAAATGTTGCGGTTGTCGACCCAACCTGGGCCGAACGGCTCAGGTTGGGTCGATCGGTTTAGTTTCAGCCTCTTTGCCAATTTTCCACTGCATATAAACCAGTCTGCGTATCCACCTGATTGGACTAATTGGCCAATATGCCAATGCCTACTAGATATACAGTAGTGAGATTTCTGATCTGCCCATCCTAGGGCTGTAAATATCCACCCTTACCTGCCATTTCTACCCTATCCGCCATTGTTTTATCCATATCCGTATCTTACCTACCGCTCGAAGGCTAGGATAACAGGTGTAGTTTTTTTATCCACCGTTCAATGGGTAGGATGACGAATGAAGCTCAAAATTACCATATTCTACCCGCCTACCCGTTTTATGATATAATGATTTATTATAGCCGTGGATCCTTTTCTTATCCATCATCCAAACCGTTGATCTTTTATATGCATGTCTTATCTCAAGTTGGATGCATTTTCTGGATGAGGGGAAAATCAGATGATCTTTATCATATTTACTGTCGTTTTAGTCATGTAAAGTATCACTTGAAACTAGCTACTGCCCGTATCGCGTCCGACATTATTGTTTTAGCTTTGATTCTAACGAGCAACTCGGTTCGTTCCCGGACGGTTTACAAATTTGCATGGACCGGCATTTGACATTTGCAAAAATTTAAACTCTAATTCGTCAATTTCCTCTTACATTTTACAGTAATTAATATTTGGTACTAGCTCGATTGGTACTGAGCACTCATTAGTTACTACTTTATTAATCTATGAAGAAACAAATAAGTCTTCTGACTTAGTTGGGGATGAACAATATCCTAAAAGCGATTCAACAACCAATCTACGAATAGCATTAAACATTGAGATGAAAAACCGACACCCATCAATCTTGTATTCTTAGTGCTCATCTTAGCATAGCAGGATGAACTTGTGTTACAAAAAATAGTTATACCCTCCTTTCACCTTATCCGACCCGTTATTTGATGAGTTGGATAAGATCTTATCCATTATAACAACGGATAGGATGGTGGATAAATATTTTTTACCCACTATTCTATGGATAGGGTAACGAAATAGACCGATATCCTACCCATTATGCCCAACGTACAGCCCTAGCCCCTAGCCCATCCAGATGACTTCTGAAGTTGGATAATTTTTTTTTTATCAACGCCCACCTGATGTCTGGAGTAACAAGTAGGGTCGTAGTTTTCCTCGTTCTGACCTGTATCGCATTCGAGAGAGAGAGGAGGAAAATGGGTAGCAGAGAAGCAGACTATTAATTTTCCTCTTGTTTGTTTTTCTGATCTAACGTAAATAGAAATCTAGAGAGAAATGGAGTCTTCTGCTGAATCTCAACAACAACAACAACAACCCCAGTTAACAGTTATAATCACTCTTCCTCCGATAAATAACCCATCCAAAGGAAAAACAATTACATCAATTCTTACTCATCCTTTTTCTACAACTCTTGAACAACAATCTCAACAACAAGATGAAAACCAACTTCCTATACAACAATCTCAACCTGTAGTACCACAGCCTGAACATCGTTTCAATTCCTTTACTAGATTCTTTCTTAGTAGCCCAACTAGAGTATTGGGTCTTATCGGTTTATCTCTTATAGGGCTTCTTCTGTGTAATACTTATTCTTCTGTAACAGCACTTTATGAATTAAAAAGTCCCGAAGATAGTAATAATAACAAAAATAGAGAATCTTTTATTTTCCCATTATTTCACAAGGACACCAACTCTGGTAGTATTCCAAGAGATGTGGATTTTAAATTGGGGAGATTTGTAAATAAAGAAACAGTTATGTCTGCGATTGATGATGGTACTCAACAGCAGAAAAAGATATCTACTTCTTCATTAGTAGAATCATCCACCATTTTTCCTGTTAAAGGAAATGTATATCCACATGGGTATGTTTGAAACTTTCTTTTTGAATATTTATTTTCTTCTTAGACTCAAATTTCAATTTTGTTATATATGTGGTAAATTGGATATTTGGAACAGTAAATTGAATCTATATTCACATTTAGAAGCATGCCTGTGTTGTAGAAGAACGTAAAAATTGTCATGGACGTCATGCACTCACATTGAATCAGGCAACAAAAGAGTAGAAGAAATAGACAGTTGTGGTTTTTAATTCAGAAGAAAGATAAAAAATGCATCCTCGGACTAACAAATTGGGAGCTTTCATTCTAGGCATTCTGGATGGCTAGTATTATATAAGCTCACTACACGATTGTCAGTTGAAAATTTATGATTCTTTTGTTATTGCACCTAGAAGAAAAGTCATCACGACCTTAAGTGACATGAACATCGTATCACAGAACAAACCAACATTGTTTGTCTCATAAAATGAAATTCTGTATGAAGATGAAAGTTGTATAAGCAAGAAATGATAGGTATTTCGAATTAGTCTTAGCAAGCTTTTGGTTCTTACAAGTTCTTCATCACACAACACAATTCTTAGTTCAAATATTCTTCATGAAACTATCCGCATTGCAAATTTTCAGTCCATTCCACTAAAGCTTCTTCTGATACAATGTCACTATTTTATACCAGCTAAAGATTATTTTGCTTCAAACCACAGGTTGTACTATACATTGCTGCATGTTGGGAATCCTGGAAACACTTACTATCTTGATATGGATACTGGGAGTGACTTGACATGGATTCAATGTGATGCTCCGTGCAAAAGATGTGCCAAGGTACACCAAATGCATATATCAAGATTCTGTTTAGTAAAGATTTTTAATGATTTTATTTCGGTTTTAGGTTCAACTTATATTTTCCCATGTTTGTATTTTGACTTGTTTTTCATGGTTAGTTCTCATTTTTGTTTCCATTTCATACCTTAAATGTGTGCTTATGCTTTATAATCATGTTATCACCGTTTTCTCGATCTTGTGTAAGCTTATAGTGCACCATGCTAAATCATTTTGTAGTCGATGGGTATAATGAGGATATATTCTTTATCTTTTGTTACTCCGTTACCTTGATTATTTACGGATGTAATTTATTTATTTTTTAATTGCGATGAAGTAATTAAGATAGACTTCGTAATTCATAAATACTCTTATAACAGGAACTGCTTATGTAGGGACCAAATCCTCTATACAAGCCTGCCAAAGGGAACATACTGCCACCCAACGATAAGTTGTGCCTTCATGTGCAAAGTAATCACAATCGTGAATCTTGTGAGTCTTGCCAGCAATGTAGTTATGAGATAGAATATGCAGATCTTAGCTCCTCCATTGGGGTTCTTGCTAGAGATAATCTACACCTTACAGTTGCAAATGGAACACTGGTGAAACCAAATTTTGTTTTAGGGTAGGTACCTTAAAGTACAAGCTGCGTCTTCTTTTCATATCTCCAAATTCCTTTTCATTTAAACATCACAAAAAGAAGATTAATTGATGCCACTTTCTTTTGTTTCAATGACCACGTAGGTGTGCATATAATCAACAAGGGCAACTATCAGTTTCCCCTGCAAGAACAGATGGAATTCTCGGTCTAAGTAGGGCTTCAATTAGCCTTCCTTCTCAACTAGCAAGTCAAGGGGTCATCCAAAATGTGGTGGGTCATTGCATAGCCAGTGGTGCCGAGAGCGATGGGTATATGTTCCTAGGTGATGAACCTGTTCCTCGGAGGGGCATGACATGGGTCCCCATGCTAAACATCCCTTCAATGTAAGTAGACTTCGAGAGAGATAGGTGTGACTCATTAGTAGATTGTGTTTCTCATGGGCTGTGTGATTCATCCCTCATATCATATCAGGTTGCAGACTTATCAAAGGTACTACATGTTATATCATAATTGTCGTAAGACATTAACCTAGAATGCAATTTTAAATGCATGGATGCACATGATCTACTCAAAACATCGTACTATTATGTGCTCATTTCATTGAAGTGTCCTATACTCTGTTGACAGCTGACACAGATGATACAGAAAGAGTGCATATGAAACAGTTGAATGTTTTGCTTATTATATTTGAGTTGTCAGTTAAACAAAGATTTAACATCATTTTCTGTTGTCTTTCTTTGCGTCGTCCATTAATTTCGAGATTCTATTGTAAAATTTAACTTTACTATGGAGTGTTGCTTCTTTTTCATGCGTCAGAGACCTCTTCCATACAGAGATTGTGAAATTAAGTTATGGAGGTCGACAGCTCAGTTTAGACGAATCTGGTAACAATGGTGGGAGAGTAGTATTTGATAGTGGAAGTTCCTATACATATTTCCCAAATAAAGCTTATTCTGGTCTAATAGCTTCAGTAAGTGTTTCAAAAGAAATTTCAGTGGAAGATTTACATCACACAGTCACATGTTGTTGAAGTTGATAGTTGACCAATAATCGGATTTTCACCTGTTAATGCAGCTCGAAGATGCTTTCCATGAAGAACTTGTCCAAGATGTTTCAGATCCTACTTTGCCATTGTGTTGGCGAGCTAAATATCCAATCAGGTAAGCCTTAGAAAATAAGAACCCGTCTAATTTGCTTTTCATTGAGCTTCTGATAGTTATGCAGTAACTTGTGACAGTAATCACCAGTAATATGCCTGTCATGTTATCAACATTTTAATCTTTTTCCTATTAGAGCTTGCGTCCATCAATGTTGATAGCCTCAGCTAAAAATATAAAGAAAAATCACTTTGTGTAGGTCTCTTGAAGATGTAACAGCACTCTTTAAACCCTTGACTTTTCAATTTGGGAGTAAATGGTGGATTATGTCGTCAAAGATGAAGATTCCACCCGAGGGTTACTTGATTATAAGTGTAAGGATTCCCAAACTTACCATATACAAATTTCGTTTAGAATTCCATTATATTTAAATTTATATGTGTCTCTATCATTTAGATGGAACTTACTCTCTAAGTGAAATACCCTGCAGAGTAAAGGCAATGTATGTTTGGGAATACTTGATGGGAGTGAAGTTCTTGACGAACCCATGATCCTGCTTGGAGGTACAGTCTTTTCCTTTTACAGTGCATTGCAAAAAACAAACAAGAAAAACAGTATTTACTTGCCATGTTGCAAATTAAAAAAAATCAAACATGACCCTGGCATGACTTACACTATGAAGAAGGATGGTCAGAGATAAATTCGGTGAAGGTTTCATATAACTCATGTCACTGAGAGCCAGCTAAACTAGGACTTTTAACCCATTTGATTGCCCTTGAAAGTGGCAAATCATATATGTACTCTATATGTCCAATATGCAACCATGTTTTGATGAGTTTGCAATATTAAAAATAAGCATTGAATCTAAACAGGGGTGAAAACATCCTGCCAATAATCTCCCTGTGATCTCCCTTAGACTTGGGTTATTCATGACATTTTGGGTACTCCAATTAGAACTAAAAGTACTGCTTGTTTCTCAGGGGTAAATGGAAAAATGGGAAAGGATGCATTTGTTTCCTTTATACCCAACTAGTGAGAACACATGTGCGTTGCACATACTTGTTTTAGGCTCTTTAACACAAAATTTGTAAACAAATATTTTTATCGTAGATAATTCAAAGAGCTTTCCGAATATATAAATTTTGTAAAAATCTGATTTATATATTAAAAGATATAAAGGTTTAAAGTTTTTTAAACAATGACATTTTTGTAAGTATGTAAAGATATGCTTCATATACAATTTTATCCCTGAATATATATAGTTGTACTTTCTATACCAACCGAAAATACCTCTTTTCTTTATATTAGTAAGATATTGTAGACTGTTTTTATCATTCTATCGACTGCAGAACAATTTAATCCACAGCGGTAGAACTTAACCATGCACAAGTCTGTTTATAATATTTATGGCTGTCCCAATAATGGTTATCTAATGTTCAAATAGGGATTAAGTTTTGCTTCTTCCCTTATTTGAGTTCTTCCAGAAGGTCAAGAGCAACATCCGCTACATATAGATCAGTTGTTTCTTACTATTTAATCTCAACCCATTTTCTGCTTATTTTCGTTTACGTTTTCATTTGGCTGCCCTGAGAGAATAATCTAAATATATCAATCTCTTCTGCAGATATCTCATTGCATGGACAAGTGATTGTATATGATAATGTTAATCATAAAATTGGATGGGCTCAATCAGATTGTGTAAACCCACAAAGTTCCAAGAGCCTTTCTTTATCCTAACAGTAGTTTACTGTACAAAGTGAAGACAAGCACATGTCTGTGATACTAGCCTGATGAAGAATTTATATTTTGACACGGTCAGTCTGAAAATTTCATCATGTTTCTTCTAGTTTTTATTACCACTTAGGGATCAACTCTTATGATTGACAAGTATCCATTACTCAATTTTGTATATATGCCGGTGCAACCATGAATTCTTTTTAATATTCGATTGCCATTTAACTTAAACTATAACCAGCAGTCTTCACCTCCATCTGTTGGATGGTGATGGATGCCAAATTTAACTATCCTGTTTAATTAGGTAGACTATTATGAGAACAAGGGCCACAGGGGATTATAGTATTCTACTTCAAAGGGAAGTATTTGATCAAATTTGATCCTACTAGGAGTAGAAAGGACACTAAACCACGGATTCTCAATGGAACACTACTTCAGGCAAGTCTTCCAAACTAAATTAAGCAGTCCCCTATCTAGCCTACCAAGAAATCGAAGCAGAAGCAACAAAAGATAAAATTAGGGTGGTTTGATTGAAGCAGCAAAAGATAAAATTAGGGTGGTTTGATTTAAGAATTTGATTCTCGTCTAACAAAGATCTAAGTGTTGATGGTCATTTTCTGGCGCATAAGATAAAGGGGGTAAGTTCTCATGGGTCTCACTAGGTTGATGTCAAACCCGCTCGCCAGCTCTACTAGAGTTCATCCACTGCTCTGCTAGTTCTAGAGCGCATCCAGCCATCCACTGCTTTGCTAGCTCTACTAGAGCACATCTAGCGAGATTTCGTAAATCTTGCTCCAAGCCTCATGGTCACGTCCTTGACTGACTCCATCATCAGGCTCGCAATTATCGTGCTAGGTTGATACTCGACTAATCTTTGTGTTCTCACACGCATGAGGAATTTCTCTGTCTCAGTCGACTTGACTAGAGAGAGTTATTCCTACCCTGCTAATACATTGTATACAAAGATTTATTTAGTCACGTGGGGATAATTTTAGGGTTTTAGTTTGGCGGTCTACGATATGTGTGTGAATACCCAACTATATTTTCACTGTTGAAGAGAATAGTCGGTCGTCGTAATTATGGGAATCAAGGAATAACGTGCATATCATTCCGCTATTACTGAAGGATATGTTTCTCTCTTCGATTCATCCTTAGTTATCCATGTAATCACGGATGATGTACTTATCTTTCACTTTATCCTTATCCTACTGACTTGGGATCGAGTATTTCAACATCTATAATCATGTCATCAATCGACCATGCAAAACATACCTACAACATATAAAGCACTTATTTTGCAACTCAGATTTACTCTGATCTTTCTTTTCTTGTTTCCGTTTTTAAGACCAATTCTTCTTCCTCTCTGTAATTGAAGCGTTTTCTCGAACGACCATTTTCTTAGTTTAAGCGAATATTTTTCGTAACCAACATTCTACAACTCATCAGAATCTCAACTCAATACCCTAGATTTCACTTCTTTCACTTTATTTGTTTTATGCATAAACACGAGGGCAAGAATAGGATGTGATTCTCATCTTCTGCAACTACAAAAAAGATCAACTTAAAATTTGGTTACGAGTCTTATGACTCTAATCTTCGTTAGTAAAAATTTGGTTGTGATTCTGGCTTGGAGTCAACAATCAATGTTGGTTCCATTTCGGAATCGACAAAACACTCTTGCCTCCATAAGAAAAGACAACTCAATTTAGGAGACAACAATCATACTCCATTTTGGAGTAAATTTTTTTACTGTATCCATAAGAGAAAACAACGCGATTTTGGAGTTAACAACCATTGTTGGCTCCAGATTGGAGTGCCAACAGATCAATGTTAACGTCATTTTACAGTCAACAAAACATTGTTGTATTAATAAAAGAAGACAACTCAGTTTTATAATCAACAACCAATGTTGGCTCCAGTTTTAGAGTCAACAACCAATGTTGTTTGCATAAAAAAAATAACTCAATTATGCAGTTAACAATCAATGCCGTTTTTATATTCCAGAGTCAACAAATATCTTCCTCAAACATGTGCTTGCAAACTATGCCATCCATAGTATGGCTGTGTATAGGTGGCCACGAAGAATTCTTTCTCAATTATAGATTGAGGTACTTTTTGAACTTGATGCACAAAGAAAGAGAATGGATGAAAATAAAATCTTTTGATCCTTCATATTCATTTTTGTTATTCTCACTTTCAGCAACTTGAACGGGAGGGGGACTGGATTTAATAAAGGCCTTTATGATCATGGACTGTAAGTAGACCTTTATGAGCCTTGCCTCTGCCATTATATGAGTTTCTTCCTTTTTGCGTATGGCATCGCCACTCCATTACACCGCGTCCACTCAAAGGATCCCTCTTCATCATGCTTGGGCATAATCCCTAAGACATGGAAGATATATTGGATTCGAATATCATTTCTCATACTGTTTATTGTCTTCCCATAAATCATAGGCATGAATAAGCTTAGAGTGCATGTATCTCTGTAAGAGAAGGAATCTCGAATGACTGCCGCTGAATAAAAATAAAAAGAACAGTAAGAATTTATATTCAACGCGAAGACGATGATTATACTGATGAATCTTCTAATTCAGTTGAGATTTGCTCCAGAATTTGATCGTTAATTGAAGATGATGGTTGTAGGGTTTCTATTACTGATTCTTCTTATTGTTTCTTAGAAGCTTTAATATGAGTTTCTGATTTGATCTTAGTTTTAATCTTAATTTCTCGAGTAGCAATTTCGAAACACCAATTTCATATTCATAAGGGTTGAAAATGAGAGAGAAATCAGATATGAGGAAAAAAATGTTAATAGTTAAAGAAACCAAATATAAGAAAGGTTATTATTGAAATTAATAAAATGACCCACCCTTCAGAAGCCAGTCACTTTAATTTAGAAAATATCCCTATAGGGTGAATATCCATAGCCCACAAAAATAAGGCGCATGTATCTAATTACCACTTAAAAAAATCATAAAAAAATGTTTTAACTTATGTTTTAACGGTCACGATTATGTGTCATGATCGCGAGCATGTATGTGGCACTATGTTCTTATGCATGTGTTCTAGCGATGATGTGATTTTGAAATCACGACTTATCATGTGCATCCTTTCAAGGGTGGCATAGATTACCTGAGACACTGTATAAACATTGTATATGCAGAATCTTATGTGAATATTTATTATGCACAAAATAAGCTCATACATGCATTGTGAATATAGTAGTAAATCAATATTACTCGGAAAAAGCTTGAATATTGATGTAAATATAATATTTAGGAATTCAGCTGTGAAATATAGCAACTAGAGTATTGATAATTGGAGCAGGCTGAGGCGTTTGAGCAACTCCATTTCCGACAATAACTAAGGAGGCAGCTCTGCTTGTGGAAGGACAAAGAATATCCATAATCAGAAAAAACCAATTCAGTTTCTGGGGTCCTTTGTTTTTATGCATGTGCTCGGATGAAGAAGCTTAACTCAGAAGGAAAGATAATGCAATTAAACCCCATATGATACCACCAACAACCACAAATCTGTCCCCAATTATAGCCATACCCTCATTCACAATAAACCTTCCAAACTCAGGGTGTGTGGCATGGAGCACCCAACCTGCATCAGAAACCCCATTAATCTCTATTGGCTTGGGAATTGCGCCGGTCTCCACCTCCATGGGTGTTTTACCTTTACCATCAATATCATCCCCTACTACACCAAATCCTGGATTTTACCACGTTTAATTTTTGGATTTACAACGTATATAGACGTTGCTCCCTTTGTAACGTCTATAACCATTATATACGTTGCTTTAGTTAGAAATTATCTAAAATTAATTAAAAAACATTTTAACAACTGTTACAAATGTGGTAAATTATAGTATTTTTATATTACATGTTATATTCCTGGGTTTTTATCAATTGTTTTCTTTTTAGTTTTTCTTATCTTGGTTTTAATTAAAAAAATTGAGAAAAACTTAAAATTGGTTCCCCAAAATTTTCCTTCTAATTTTTTCACCTAAATTAATCTCCCTCCCAAACTTGAATCAAGAAAAACTTTCCCTCTTATTTTTTCCTCTCATTTTTCATCTGATTCAACATTAACTTGAAGATCTTTTGTTTCTATTTCATTTACTAAATATTTGACTGCATATTTAAATGGGTTTATGTTTTAAGAAAAAAGAAAGAAAAGTGTTTATTAACCTTCAGTCCACTTAAATGTCATAACTCGTTTCTCTTTCTTTCGAAACCTTTCTCTTTCTCTCAGTTTTTGGACACTAATAATAAGAAGTTAGAAATGCCAAAAAATATTATTCTCATGCTTAACTCTTGAGTTAGGAGAAAACTACCATATGAAAGAATCCAGGTTCGAGAACGACCGAATAAGCATTCTGCCTCACCAATAGGGTTTTATGAAATTGACACTCAAAAGACGCACTTTATCGTTCTCATGTGTGCATGCAAGAGTGAAGATAGAAATCCTGCACACGTTGAATGGTAGGAAGGAAAGGTAACCTTCCGAATTATATATATGAAGATGTTATCCCATAGAACGTGGGACAAAAAAAAACTCTTTTTTTTCTGGTAACTATAAGAAAGGAAATAGACCACTATGTGGGGATGGTAAAGTAACCTTCCGAATTATATGAAAATATTATCCCATAGAAACGTGGGACGAAAAATAACCATTTTTTTTCTTTTTTCTAGTATCCTCTAAGAAAGGAAATCAACCACTATGAAAGGATTGGAACACTTACTTACCTTCTCACCCGATTCACAATCAACACCATTCTCATAGCATCCAATAGAAACGTCTCCTGTCTTCCACTGTTGACGATGAACTCTTGAACTTCATGGAACTTTGACAATTGTAACTTTTTTTTCTCAATTCCTTGTTGTTTGAAACTTCTTTATAGAGTTCTTCTTCCCCACGACCTTATTGAATGAATACAAAAATAAATAAACACTAAAGCAATGATAAACATTATTATTATTATTATTATTATTATTATTATTATTATTATTTATATATATATAACTCAAAATACAAACAAAAAATAAATAAATAAAATGAAACTATTATGGCCGTGGATAAGGACTTTACCACTTGATTCTTTACAACTTGTATTATCTCGATATCATGAACTTTACTAACTCTCATCTTTTGATTTCCTTCGCTCTTGTACATAAGTCTTCAACATGTATATATAATTTTGCTCATTGTATTGTTGTTTTACTTGAATATGAAATTTCTCTTTCTTGTATTGTTGCTTGTAAACCTTGACTGTATTCAACTTTCTTCATGATTTTGATGTCGCTTCGCTTGTTGATGATGTGTTTATATTGTCGCTTTGTCGAGAGAATGGTGTTAAATGCAAACAAGACTACAAGATAGAGTTAGCAATTCTGATGATACCCTCATGATTGATAGATATAACACTCAATAGATCAAAAAGTAGTGCTGAAATTGGTACGAGGCTGGGTAGCTCATCATTCTACCCGGAATTTGCGCAGATGAAACACTCTAAACGAACAATATTGAAGGTTTGGTGCCTCACTCATGTGTATTGAATGATCATCTTCTCTACTGTATTCTTTTTGCACCTAATTCGCCACCAACGGTTTAAGTCCCCTTTGTCAGCTATAGCCTCTCAACAACTAAGAAACCCGAATATAGTTCTCTAATACTTCTAAGTTCAATTATTTTGGTGAGAACTCAGTATATAAACTTAGCTAGAAGTATACTAAGTGACTCTAAAATCTCTAAAAGTTGGAGGTTTTCATGCAAATATGTACAAAAAAAAATTAAAAATTTACCTACAAAAGTGAAAACTCTAAGTAAACACTAAAAATTCTATATGCTAAATACTCCACCACACTTAAACTTTACATTGTCCTCAATGTAAATTGACTCCTCCAATGTAAAATCAAGATGGGAAATCCTAATATGATATGAAAAACTAAGAAAAAGATAAAAGATAAGGATAAAAATATAAACCAATGGGTTGCCTCCCATTCATCGCTTGGTTTAAAGTAGTCAGCCCGACTCTCTACTCTCCCGTATTACTCCTCCAGAGGGAGAAAATCATGAAGCTCAATCTCATTGACATCCACCGTAGTGAAACCTTCATAGTATGGCTTTAGTCTATGGCCGTTGATCTTGAAAATTATCCCAGTTTTGGGACTAGAAATTTCAACTGCACCATGAGGAAAAACATTAGTAACAACAAATTGTCCCACCCATCGGGACCTTAGCTTGCCAGGAAATAATTTAAGGCGAGAATTAAATAAAAGAACTTTTTGTCCCACAACAAAATTCTTTCGAGAAATCATCTTGTCGTGAAAGAGCTTAGTCTTCTCTTTGTATATACGAGAGCTCTCGTATGTATCATTACGTATCTCCTCTAGATCATTAATTTGTAGTTGTCTTTGTTTCCCCGCTTTATCATACTCTATGTTGCACATCTTTATCGCCCATAAAACCTTATGTTCAAGTTCAACCGGAAGATGACAAGCTTTGTCATAAACCAAACGATATGGAAACATACCAATCGGTGTCCTGTATGCCGTTTTATACGCCCATAATGCATCTTTGAGTCTCAAACTCCTATCTTTCCATGTAGTATTAACAGTTTTCTCTAGAATCGACTTCATCTCACGATTTGAAATTTCAGCTTGCCCACTAGTTTGTGGGTGGTAAGGCGTACCGACCTTGTGAGTAATGTTGTACTTCTTGAGAAGAGCATGAAAGGATTTTCAAAAGTGTGAACCTCCATCACTAATAACCACACGTGGTGTGCCATGTCTAATAAAAATATTTTCCTTCACAAACTCACAAAAAACTTGAAAATCATTAGTAGGGGTGGCTTTAGCTTCCACCCATTTTGAAACATAATCCACAACAAGAAGTATATAAATTTTTCCATATGAATTAACGAAAGGGCCCATAAAATCAATTACCCACACATCAAATATCTCCACAGGGAGAATCGCTGTGAGTGTCATTTGATTTGGAGCACCTAGATTGCCCGTTCGTTGACATCTATCACAAGATTTACAAAAAGTATATGCATCCTCAAATAGAGTGGGTCAATAAAAGCTACTTTCAAGAACTTTGAGAGCGGTACGTTTAGAACCAAAGCGACCACCACAAGCATAAGAATTACAAAAATATAGAATGGATTGAAATTCAGAGTTAGGTACGCACCTGTGGATAATCTAATCAACACAGTATTTCCACAAGTAGGGATCATCCCACACATATTACTTGGCTATATTCTTAAGCTTTAGCTTTTGAAAACTAGACATTGTACTAGGTACTTGCCTTGTAACCAAGTAGTTTACTATATCAGCATACCAAGGTGTTGAAGCATCGATAGAGAAAAGTTGTTCATCCGGAAAACGATCTTGTAAGGGAAGTTCTTCTTCAGAAACAACAAGTCTACTAAGATGGTCTACAACCGTATTCTCAACACCTTTCGTATCTCTAATTTCTATGTCAAACTATTGCAACAGGAGGATCCACCGTATCAGCCTCGGCTTAGCTTCCTTCTTCTTCACAGGTATCAAAGTGTTGCGTGATCAGAATATACAATCACCTTCGTACCTACTAAATAAGATCTATCTAATGCAAACAGTATAGCCAATAACTCTTTCTCGATGGTAGAATAGTTGATTTGTGCACCGTTTAGGGTCCTAGATGCATAATAAATCACATGCGACCGCTTTTCCACTTTCTAACCCAAAACAGCTCCGCCTGCATAATCACTTGCATCACACATCAACTTGAATGGAAAATTCCATTCAGATGACTTAATAATTGGTGTAATAGTCAACAATTCTTTCAGTTTGTCAAAGGCATCCTTACACTCCTGGTCGAAGTTAAAGGTAACCTCCTTTTGCAACAATTTGCAAATTGGGATTGAGATTTTGGATAAATCCTTGATACACCTCCTGTAAAAACCTGCATGACCAAGAAACGAGCGAATCTCCCTTACCGAAGTGGGGTATTGTAAGTTTCTTATTAAGTCTATCTTTGCTTTGTTTAGTTCGAACCCTTGAGAGGATACAATGTGACCAAGTACTATACCATGGTTCACCATAAAATGACATTTCTCTCAGTTAAGAACAAGATTAGTGTCTATGCATCTTTTAAGCACAAGTTCAAGATTTTCTAAGCAAATATCAAATGAATCGCCATAAACACTAAAATCATCCATAAATACCTCAATGATGCGTTCCACGTAGTCAGAGAATATACTAACCATACATCTCTTAAAAGTGGCAGACGCATTGCAAAGACCAAGCGGCATCCGTCTATGCAAATGTACCAAAGGGACAAGTAAAAGTAGTCTTCTCCTGATCCTCTGATGCAATAATAATCTGATTATAGCCCGAATAACCATCCAAAAAGCAATAATGTGAGTGTCCCGCTAACCTCTCTTACATATGATCAATGAAATGCAAAGGAAAGTAATCCTTGTGGGTAACCGAATTAAGCTTTCTGTAGTCTATGTATACTCTCCATCCTGTTTGAACTCGTGTATGAACAAGTTCGTCATCTTGATTTCTGAGTAACACCAGACTTCTTAGGTACCACATGTACCGGACTAACCTATTTGTTGTCAGAAATTGGGTAAATCACCCCCACACTTAGCAATTTGAGGATCTCTTTCTTTACGACCTCCATCATTGGTGGGTTAAGCCTACGCTGAGCATCACGTACTGGATATGCATCGTCTTCCATTAGGATTCTATGCATGCACATGGATGGACTAATGCCTTTGATGTCAGCAATTGTCCAACCAATGGATGTTTTGTGTTCTTTCAGAATCCTAATCAAGCGCTCTTCTTATACTGCTGTGAGATTCTTTGCAATAATGACTGAAAGCTCTTCTTTATCACCCAAGTAAGCATACTTTAATTGATCAAGTAGAGGCTTAAGTAATAATGAAGGTAAAGGAATTTCATTAGTTACGGGTAAAGAGATGAATGAAATGTTACCCGTTTGAGCTTATTGTAATGTTGTTAAGGCACCACAGATTTCCACCAATTCTTTCGCAATATCGACGTCCAAGTTAGGCATCCCATGGACGTCAATATCAATATTGTGTCGTAACACAGTCCCAAGTTCGTCTTCATGACTCAAATCAAGCATCTGCTGAGCCAACAAATCAACAACATCAATAGAGAATGCATAATGGACATCACTTGGATAACGCATAACTTCAAAGATATTAAAGCGTATAATTTCTTTATAAAACTCCATAGTAAGTGTCCCACTATCGACATCAATCTTCGTCTTTGCAGTCTTCATAAACGGTCTCCCAATAAGTAATGAAGTAGATGAATAATTATCTTCATTCTGCATATCCACAACATAGAAGTCAATCGGAAAGATTAACTCATTCACTTGAACTAACACGTCTTCCATGAGTCCCTTAGAATATATGTTGGACTTTTTTGCAAGTTGAATGATAATCCTTGTCTCTTTTAATGGTCTGAGATTCAAAGAATCATAAATGTCGGTTGACATCACACTAATGGATGCTCCCAA